>CM031966.1:4808431-4908431 GCA_018749465.1 Paracanthobrama guichenoti | reverse complement strand
ACGACTCCTCGTTAGACAACAGAAGTAAGCGTTGCTTCATTGTTTTGTATTATTATTTTGGTATCACTTTACAATAAGATCTCATTTATTAACATAAATGCATTAACTAACATAAACTAACAATTAGCAATATAGTTTTACAGCATTTATTAATCTTTGTGAATTTTAGATAATAAACACAAGTCATGTTACCCTAAAAATGTTTTAGTAAATGTTGAGATTAACATTCAGCTCGTTCTTTCTTCATGTTCACTCATGTTTTATTGTGAAGTGTTGTGATTTATTCGGGATGCACTGAAATTTTAATTCTGGGCCAAAACCTGAAAATCATAAACTTATTTAAAGTAAAAATATAATGAATATTTAATACAGTGCATATATTTAGCAAAATGCTCTTTTCTAGAGTTATTTCTTAATGAGTTTATGGACTTTAAATGGAGTTCTTGAGGTAAATGTGACGTTGTAGAGCTGTTTTACGGACCTCTTTCTGCGGATGAAACACCGATGAGCGATCACACGAGACAGGCGTGGTTTCTGTAAGTTGTAATGTATGTTTCAACATTTCTTCTGGTGTTCATTCATGTGTATTTGGTGCTGGAACTATGAACTATTCAAGATTCAAGATTCAAGATTCAAGAGTTTTATTTGTCACATACACAGTTATATACAGAATATACAACCGGCAGTGAAATGTAAACAGGTCCGCTCCATGGACAGTGCAAATTCACAGTTAAAAACACAAGGAATAAATTATAATAGAAATAGGATATAAAAAAAAGTACTATCTATATATATATATATGTCTATATCTGTAGAATTATAAATAATCAAGTCAAGAGAAAAAAAGGTAACAAATAAGGATAAAGTGGAATAAAATAATTGAAGTAGACTTTGCAGTGAGTAAACTGTAGACTTATAAATATGTGGTTAACAAATGTATAAAGAGTATAATGTGCAAACAGGTTTATAACAGGCTGTTACACAGTAACAACGAGAACAGAAAGTGCAGTGCAATGTCAGTGTATCGATGTTTATCCTGACGTGAAGTCACGTGATGTTAAGTGACTGAGTTCAGGAGTCTGATGGCCTGGGGAAGAAGCTCCTCCTGAGTCTCTCAGTTTTGGCCATCAGGCTTGGAAGCGCTACCAGATGGCAGCAGCGTGAAATGAGGGTTTGCAGGGTGATTAGAGTCCTTGATGATCTTGGTAGCTCTACCTTTGCAGCGTTTGGTGTAGACGTCCTGCAGAGACGGGAGAGCTGACCCTGAGATACGCTCGGATAAGCGCACTACTCTTTGCAGGGCTTTGCGGTCATGACTGGTGCTGTTCCCATACCACGCTGTGATGCACTGAGTTAAAACACTTTCTATCGCCCCTAAATAGAAAGTTTTCAGGATAGCTGGTGAAACCCTGAATTTCCTCAGCTGGCGCAGGTGGTACAGTCTTTGCCTGGCTTTTTTCACCTGTGTCTGAATGTGAGCAGTCCAGGTCAGGTCCTCGGAGATGTTTACTCCCAGGTACTTGAAGCTGCTCACTCTCTACTGGTGACCCGCTGATCATGAGGGGAGTATGTCCGTTGCTGTCTCTTCCTGAAGTCCACAATCATTTCTTTGGTCTTGCCAACATTCAGAGAGAGACAGTTGTCCTGGCACCATGATGTTAGATGCTCCACCTCGTCCAAGTATGCCGTCTCATTGTTGTTGGAAATGAGGCCCAGGACAACAGTATCATCAGCAAATTTGATGATAGAGGTGGAGCTGTGTGTGGACAAACAGTCATGCGTGTAGAGAGAGTAGAGCAGGGGCTCAGGACACAGCCCTGTGGAGCTCCCACACTCAGGGTGATGGAGGTGGAGGTGGACTGGCCTATTCTCACCACCTGAGGCCTGCCAGTGAGGAAGTCCTCAATCCAGTGGCAGAGAGAAGGATTCAGGCCGAGATCCAGGAGTTTGGAGGTTAGCTTGGTGGGAACTATGGTGTTAAAGGCTGAGCTATAGTCAATAAATGGCAGTCTTACGTAGTTCCCACTTTTGCTGTCGATCGATGTGAGTGAGGGAGGAGTGGAGGACATGAGAGATGGCATCTTC
This sequence comes from Paracanthobrama guichenoti, assembly GCA_018749465.1. NCBI lineage: Eukaryota > Metazoa > Chordata > Actinopteri > Cypriniformes > Gobionidae > Paracanthobrama > Paracanthobrama guichenoti. Next base: position 4,906,346 of record CM031966.1, on the reverse strand, counting down.
AGTCGATCTATTGGGACGATAGGCAAACTGAAGAGGGTCCAAAGTGTCAGGAATGAAGGCGCAAATGGTGTTTTTAATGAGTCTCTCAAAGACCTTCATGACTATAGACGTGAGAGCCACTGGACGATAGTCATTTAGGCAAGAGGGTTTACTGTTCTTAGGGACAGGGATGATGGTGGATTTTTGAAGGAGATGGGGACCACAGATGTAGCGAGGACTCATTAAAGATAGATGTAAACAACCCGGCGAGCTGATCAGCACAGGACCGCAGAACACGACCTGAGATACCATCCGGCCCAGCAGCTTTCCTGGCGTCCACACGCTTGAGTGCTCTCCGAACTTCATCCTCTGAGACAGAGATCACGCGTGATTGTTGCTGCTCTGAGTAATTCCTCTGACGCGCCACTTGGCGGAGTCGCGTTGCCGCGTTACAGTCAAAGCGAGCATAGAAAGAGTTTAACTCGTTCACGAGCAACGGATCAGCGCTTGCCTCTGCAGAGGATTTAGATCCAAAAGAGCAGATGGACCTCAGACCTTGCCACATGCGCGCGCGAGTCGTTGAGTTGGAAATGAGACTCCACTCGGTCTTTATAACGGAGTTTTGCGGCTTTAACTGCTCGTCTGAGAGCATAGCAGGACGACCTGTATTCAGTCATATTCCTGAATGGAGACTGGCGTTGTAAGCAGCAGTGCGTGCGTTCACTGCTGCGCGCGGATTGAATTGTCCACCCACGGTTTCTGATTTGAGAAGGACGTTATTGTTATTGTTTGCGTGGCTTGCTCTGTAAGCGTGTTGATGAAGCAAAGCGCCACGTCTGTGAACTCGCTTACGCCAGCTGAACTCGCTCGAACATGTCCCAATCCACATCGCCCAGAGCTGCCTGTAGCGCGGTCTCTGAGTGGGGTGACCAACGCTAACTTCCCGCCTCACCGGGGTTCCTGGAGGAGCTTTTGTTTGTATTCGGGAGTGAGGAAAATGGCGGCATGATCCGATTTGCCAAACGCTGGAAGTGACCGCGCTTTATAGGCGTTCTTAAGAGAGTAGCAATGATCCAGTGTGTTTGCTCCTCGTGTGGGGCAGGAGGCGTGCTGGTGAAAGTTTGGCAGGACTTTCTTTAGGTTTGCTTTGTTAAAATCGCCCGCGACAATGAATGCCGCGTCGGGATGTTGGTTTATGGCGCCGCTGGCAACATCATGAAGGCCAGATAAAGCCAGCGCTGTGTCTGCCTGCGGTGGGATGTAAACGGCGGTCGCGACAACCGCAGAAAACTCCTCGGCAGATAGAATGGACGGCAAATGATTGTTAAATGTTCCAGATGAGGCGAGCAGGACCGCGAGAGAATGGTGATGTTCCTGGGATCGCACCATTTCTTGTTGATCATGAAACACACTCCACCGCCTTTGGATTTACCGGCCTCGGCTGTTCTGTCCATCGAAAAACAGAGAAGTTCTCCGACGGCGTCACAGCTGTGTCCGGGACCATGGCGTGAGCCATGTTTCAGACAAACAATAGATATTACAGTCTCTCATGTCCCGTTGAAAACTTATCCTGGCTCTAAGATCGTCCATCTTATTATCCAAGGATTGAACATTTGCTAGAAGAATGCTCGGGAGAGGAGGTCTGAATGCCCTTTTCCTCAGTCTGTTACGGATACCAGCACGTTTCCCACGGTGTTTCTTTGTTCTACGCCGCAGGCTCTGTCCATTGTTCAACTTGCCGTTGCGAAGAATCTCAGATGGCCACAGAGGATCGGCGAAAGTGTCCTGAAACAGTCCAGTGTAGAGGTAACCAATGTCCAAAAGAGTTTTGCTGTCGTAGTAGATCAATGCAGATGATAAGTTTGTAAAAATTGAGAGTAAAAGAAAGTAAAATAGTAAATAAAAGCACAGTCTTCGCGGAGCGACCTGAACGGCGACCAAACACGGCGGCGCCATTTGAGAAGACCATTTGAGAAGACTATTCAGTTTTCACTAGTTAAAATGCTAAATCTTGATATCAGAAATAAGAATGAATGAACTCTTCAGTGTCACATGACCCTTCACTCATCATTCTCATAGGAGGATCTGAGGATCAACACACATTTATGATTATTATCAGTTCATATTTCTGTGGAAACTGATACATTTGATTTCTCATGATGTAACTTTTGTGACTATAAACGTCTTTATTGTCACTTTTGACAGCACATTTTGATTTAGTTTTAGTCGACTCAAATCGAATGAGTTTAGCTGAACTGTAATGCATTAATTGAGCATTTAAGCGTCACATAACCCACGGTTACTGATCACATGACAACTCTCACATTCTGACGTCATCGTGTTTGTGACGTTCAAACGCAGAAATACACGATTCACTTTTTACTGTTTGTATGTTGTATTTCTGCTTTAGTGTATCAGCTTCAAAAAAGTTTAATATTTCAGTTAACATTTATTTAATCTCAAGTAATGAATATTTTTTGAACTATTATAACGCTGACACTTTCTTTATTGAGTAATGTGTCAAATCCTGTTGTTAGTCTTTCCTCCTGACTGTGAATTAAATGGGAATGAAATTAAACGGTTTATTGTGTAACCAATCGTGTATATAATGCGTGACTTTAATCATAAACCAGCTCAAATACACCGGGACTCTTATTTTGAAATGCCGTACTATTGCAGTTCAGATGCAATAGTAATGTTTTCCCTAACGTTACTAGTGCCTACCTAACGTTTTCCTCTTGTTTTTATTCGTTGAGGAAAATGACAGTAGATTTTCCTCGGTTTCTGTCATCCAGCACTGGTTTTTATTTAGTTATCGTCTCGGTTTCGTCGGTGAAAAAAGGTTATTCATCAGCGAAATGAACACTGATTATACTCCCCTAAAGGATTATTAGGAGCACCACACTAATACTGTGTTTGACCCCCTTTCGCCTTCAGAACTGCCTTAATTCTACGTGGCATTGATTCAACAAGGTGCTGAAAGCATTCTTTAGAAATGTTGGCCCATATTGATAGGATAGCATCTTGCAGTTGATGGAGATTTGTGGGATGCACATCCAGGGCACGAAGCTCCCGTTCCACCACATCCCAAAGATGCTCTATTGGGTTGAGATCTGGTGACTGTGGGGCCATTTTAGTACAGTGAACTTATTATCCTGCTGGAAGTAGCCATCAGAGAATGGGTACATGGTGGTCATAAAGGGATGGACATGGTCAGAAACAATGCTCAGGTAGGCCGTGGCATTTAAACGATGCCCAATTGGCACTAAGGGGCCTAAAGTGTGCCAAGAAAACATCCCCCACACCATTACACCACCACCACCAGCCTGCACAGTGGTAACAAGGCATGATGGATCCATGTTCTCATTCTGTTTACACCAAAATTCTGACTCTACCATCTGAATGTCTCAACAGAAATCGAGACTCATCAGACCAGGCAACATTTTTCCAGTCTTCAACTGTCCAATTTTGGTGAGCTTGTGCAAATTGTAGCCTCTTTTTCCTATTTGTAGTGGAGATGAGTGGTACCCGGTGGGGTCTTCTGCTGTTGTAGCCCATCCGCCTCAAGGTTGTGCGTGTTGTGGCTTCACAAATGCTTTGCTGCATACCTCGGTTGTAACGAGTGGTTATTTCAGTCAAAGCTGCTCTTCTATCAGCTTGAATCAGTCGGCCCATTCTCCTCTGACCTCTAGCATCAACAAGGCATTTTCACCCACAGGACTGCCGCATACTGGATGTTTTTCCCTTTTCACACCATTCTTTGTAAACCCTGGAAATGGTTGTGCGTGAAAATCCCAGTAACTGAGCAAATTGTGAAATACTCAGACCGCCGGCCCGCCTGGCACCAACAACCATGCCACGCTCAAAATTGCTTAAATCACCTTTCTTTCCCATTCTGACATTCAGTTTGGAGTTCAGGAGATTGTCTTCACCAGGACCACACCCCTAAATGCATTGAAGCAACTGCCATGTGATTGGTTGATTAGATAATTGCATTGAGAAATTGAACAGGTGTTCCTAATAATCCTTTAGGTGAGTGTATAACCAAGCAGCACCTCCCCCAGTTTCTGTAGAAGCCAATACGGAAGAACTTAAACTGCAGTTCATCGACTGGCCACTAGAGACCACTAGAATTTCATTGAGCTCCATGTTAAAATGCCCAACTTTACAGCATTAAAACACACATTTACAGTCTGGGACAAACTGTGGTTTTGGTCTATACGGCTAATTTTGCCCTTCATGATGACTGTCAGGGGGGTGGATTTTTTTTTATAACTCACTCGTTTACGTTATACAAAAGCCTTAAGCCTTAAAGTTCTGCATAATTAAGGGAGTGGCCACTTTGAGTGACAGGTGGATAGCCATTTATCCGCTGTCTGTTATCATTGCGTCACCTAAGCTCCGCCCACATCCCGCCTCTTTGCCCATTGTCTGTTATCCGGGCGTGACGCGTGATGACGCGCTGCCAAGATGGCGACGGCCAGCTCGTCTCTACTTTACACTTCAAAACTGCTCTTCAGAATCCTACAGGTGACGTCACGGACACTGTTATTTAACAGTCTATGATTATAACATTGGCTCTGGGTTTCGGTACCCAACCCTAGTTTTTACTAGTTGAAATTGAATTGTTGATATCAAGAATTTATATCCTGTGAAATGAATAAAACTCAAAATGCTTGCCATATTTTCTGAAATTTCAGTGCATCCCTAGCAATTATTTTTTAGATTTTCCTCTTTAATTAATCTGTTGGATTGTCTAGTGTATTATTTTACTGAATGATGCTGATTGCAGGTTTGATGAAGCCGCCGTGTCCCTTCAGAAGGAGAAGAACATGTATAAAGAGATAGAGAATTATCCGACCTGTTTCAAGGTGTGTCTCAGGATTCATATCACTGGATTATAGATGTGTTGCCATGAGTAACTGTTGTGTGTTTGTGCTCAGAAAACAATCGCACAGGTGCTGGTCCATCTGCACAGAGCTGACTACGTGGCGGCGGACAGGTGTGTGCGCGAGAGCTACAGTATCCCAGGATTCAGTGGGAGTGAAGACTGCATTGCCATGGAGCAGCTCCTGCAGGGTTACGATGAGCAAGATGAGGATCAGGTGACTCGCATCTGTACTTCACCGCTGCTCAGATACATGGACAACGACGTGAGTCTGCCACTCAACATCTGTGTGTGTGTGTGTGTGTGTGTGTGTGTGTGAGTGTGTGTGCCACTTTCCATCAGTACAGTACAACGAACATGAAGAGTCTTCAGGTATCACTGTTTAATTTAAGGTAGTTACACATGCACTTACTACAGTGATAAGTGGTAACTAAGCCTGACTCAAACCCTAACTCTACAGTAAGTACATGCAGTTCATTAATGTTACTTAAAATAGTGTAGCCTGTCTTTATGAAGTCGCAGATTCTTCTGTAGAGATATGAAAGACTCTCATCACTCCAACAGACAGAAAACATGCTTTTCACCGCTTTTAGGAATGAAATGTTCTATAAATCGTGAATGATGTAAGAACAAACCTTTAGAATATAGATATGAATGGATGTAGAGCTGCCGAAGTGATTTCTGACTCAAACTAATGTAAATCTACAGGCTCAAATAGATAAATAAACTAAAATAAACCCTTAAATGTGTATTTTAGATGCTTTCTTTCCACTAGTCAGAAAGATCTCAATCTCAGAATTGACCAGTGCATGAAAAAAAACACTGGCCTTGCCTTAAATGGATAAACTTTATTTTTATTGGGCACTTAAACCAATGATATTGTACTCTATTATGAGTATTAGGGGCCAAGCACTGAAGGCACCTATTGTGATTTGTGATTGTTAGTGTTCTCCTTCCGCTCTCGAGTCTGTGGCAGCCCGTAGGACCGTTTGCGGGACAGTTATGAAATTTGGCACACAGATAGGGGACAGTCTGAACTGTCAACATACCCGATGTAGAGTCTCTAACGCAATCCCTCTAGCGCCACCAACTGTCCAAAGTTGCACTCACGTTTATGCTCATAACTTTTGAAACACAAGGGCTAGAAACAAACACAAAAAATAAACCTTTTCCGAAAAACCTACATTTTCAAGTTCCTCCTTGGCCTTTGCTCCAGTTCTCTCGAAAATGTAACCAATCATCTTCAGACCATGCCAACAAAAAGTTGATCCATCAAACTGTTTTCAAATAACACGCTAACGAATTTAAAGAGCCTGCCAAAGTAAACGTGAGGCTATGGGTGTTCCTGGAGCAGAAGGCTGCATCCTAGTGTCCTTCTGAGGCTTGTGGGATTGTGTCCTCCTCAGCAATTAAACGCTAGAATAAGACGGTCTACGTCACGCATGTTCCCGCCCCCACGGTCACGGCATGAAAATACTATTAAAACTTAATTTCGAAAAAAATACTTTGTATTAAAAATCTTTAGATTAATTGTGAATTGTGAGTGATTTTAAGGATGCTTGCATCCTACAAAACAGGTCGGATGAAGGACGTGAAATGAAGTCTGCCTTCCCAGGATCCTTCAGAATGAGATGGCCATCGGCAGCCTTCCGTTTGAGAAACACCATCATCTCGGCAATGCTTTAGCGTATTCTGACCAAACTTGGTGTGTGTTATGACAACCTGAGGTGACCTGCACAGTTTCAGCACAGTGCCTCTTAGTGGTCAGGAGATATGAAAAATTGACATTTTTGCTTATAACTTCTGAATGCTTTGGCCAAAAATCACAAAACTGATCTGCTTCGATTCAGTGTAGCATGCCGAGTCGAACGATACCCATTTGTCCCATATTTTCCCATATTTCCCATTTTGGTCATTGGCCAATTAGAATTTTGTCATAAAATGCTATTTTATAAACGCATTGGCTTATTGTTACAAAACTCGGTATGTGTCTTCAGCATCATGCCCTGACAGTACTCAAAAGGTTTTGGGGCAGCGCCACCTTAAGTAAATACATATTTAATAATCAAAGTATAATCAAATTTTAAAAAATGCTAATAACTTTTGATTAAACTAGCCTATTGTAATAAATCTTAATAGATTCCTTGGCTCACACTGAGAACATAGGTACCAATTTTGCGGAACGTCCCGTCCGCCATTTTGATTTTCACCAAACTTGTAAACTTCAGACTGTGCCGGCAAAAAGTTATGGATTTCATGACGATAGACGAAAACATTTTTGTGAAATGACTCTGAGGCTGTATCTCTGCAATGCTGTCATTGTCATATCACTCTGACCACACCACATCAATTTGGTCACAGCCCCACCTATGGGTCAAAAGTGATAAACTATTAAATCATATAACTAGTGACTATATTTGTAATTTTTCAGCCATTTTGGCCGAAATGCAATTTTACTCTGATGCTCAGTCATGACTTATCGTGCCTTCTTTGTGCTTGGCCTCTTAACGACTGCCTTCAGATATATTTAATTATATTTGTTGTACCTTAGCTGTATGTCCGAGCAAAATGACTTTTAGTGAGTTGTTTTCAGGGTCAATATTCCTGTTTGGGTCAGTGTTTCTAATCTTCTCATTGTCTTCTATTGTTTCACACTTCCAAGAATGTGGCAGGTATGACATCAATAACAAAACCATAGAGAAAGTCTCCAGTTTCCCAGCCTTCTGTGTTTTATTTCCCTAAAGTCCTCGTATAATGTTAGTCAAGGTCATATTTTCCCCAAGGTCCCTTTAAAATGAAAGCGGTTGTTTGCTACTGACCCTACCTCTTTAATAACATGGTGTATGTCTGTCAATGAGCTCATGATTGTGATGGCAACACCATGCCGATTGTATCCTTACCTGTCCTACAGTATGCAAAGCTTGCCATCAGCCTGAAAGTGCCTGGAGGAGGGAAGAAGAAGAAAGCCCCTGCCGCCGCTAGCGGGGACACTGGAGCCGCGCAGCCGGAGGAAGACGAGGACGAGTACGCTGGAGGACTCTGTTAAAGAGCCACATCTACTGCCTCAGACTCCAGCATGAAGGTGCATGGCCATGTTGTACACTCGAATATTATATTCCTGTACTGGAGGCGTTCGTGTTTTAAGATGCTCTCAGAAAAGCCGCTCAACAAGCATGTGTATTTATTTAGGTTTGCCTTTAAATTCTCTGAGTTTGCAAACCCAAACCGGAGAAACGGCCTTACTGTTAAATGAGTGAATATATGTACAGTCAAAACTACAGGTCGTCATGTTAAATTACACACTATCAGATGAATATTGAAGAGCTGGGGTTTGAATAACAGTGCCTGTCTGACCAAAATGTATTTGTAATTTCAATACTGTTTTAACTTATTCCCATTCGTTCTTAAAGGATCAGTTCACTTTAGGATGAACATTTCCTGATCATTTCCTCTCCCCCATCTCATCCAAGATTCGTGTCTTTCTTTCTTCAGTGGAAAAGAAATGAGGAACACATTCCAGGATTTTTCTCCTCATAATGGACTTCAATGGGAACCAACGGCTGAAGATCCAGATCAGTGCAGTTTCAGAGGAAGGGCTTCAGCGGCTCTGACCGATCCCAGAGGAATAGGGTCTGATCCAGACAAACTATCGGACATTTACAACACAAATAAACATTTATATACTTTTTAACTTCTGTGTTCTGCTTCTTCACGGTGTATGACGTCATCACGTCGGAAAGGTCACATGACGCAGGTGGAAGTCCCGACCCAGTGCCGAAAAACTCTCATGTTCTCCTCCAACTTTAAAATCGTCCAGCATCGTTGTTTCACCTTTATTTGTGTAAAGGCCGTTTGATTTAGTCTTTGACGTTCGTTTCAACACTGGGTTGGGACTTCCACCTGCGACCTTTCCGACGTGATGACGTCATACACCGTGAAGAAGCAGAACACAGAAGTTAAAAAGTATATAAATGTTTATTTGTGTTGTAAATGTCCGATGGTTTGTCTGGATCAGACCCTATTCCTCTGGGATCAGTCAGAGCCTCTGAAGCCCTTCCTCTGAAACTGCACTGATCTGGATCTTCAGCCGTTGGTTCCCATTGAAGTCCATTATGAGGAGAAAAATCCTGGAATGTGTTCATTTCTTTTCCACTGAAGAAAGAAAGACACGAATCTTGGATGAGATGGAGGTGAGGAAATGATCAGGAAATGTTCATCTTAAAGTGAACTGATCCTTTAACTCAGTTTATTCTTTGCACATGTATGCATGAACTGCCTTAAGATAATCTGAATATAAGAAACTTTATCTTGTTTTAGTTGAAGTGTAGAAGGTGTGCTTTGAAATTGCAGGGAACAATTTCTGTTATTAATGAGGACTTATGTTTACTGTGATTGCATGGTTTCAGAATACCACTGAATAAATAAAGACATTCTATTTTAGATGCATTTTACAGTGAATTTTGTGGACTTTACACGTACAAACATAGGCAGACAGACCAACCGGTTTCCAGAATGTGCTTTATGATCCTGACCCACAATCACAGCACAGAGCCCTGATGTATCAGTAAAGCATCGCCCCGTTCCTGAGAACGCTTCGGTCCGCCGTTCAAGCCTAAAAATCGAGCTAATTTCAACGTTATGTAGTCTTGAAGAACCCAAGCACTTCTGGGTCCAGTTTTCTCTGAAGAAAAAAAGTGCTTAGTGTCTTTCAGTCGCCGTCTCCTTTCTTTGTTCAAGTTTACAGCCAGCCACCAGGACAGTATATTGCACAGCGCACGATTAACACACTCCCGTTTGAGGCTCCCAGTGGACAGGTGGCGCTAGAGCGCAGCTTCTCAATGTCTAAATCTCTTGCTATTTCACCTGTGGGTCACATTGTCGTAGGCATCCTCTTGCAGCGAGGTCACAGGAGCACTAATGAGTGGACACTTCCTGCGAGAAGCAGCATCCATCCTTGGGTTTCCGAGCAATCCCAGAGGCTCATTTGGTCTTCTCCCGCGTCCATTTGATCATGGTCTCTGGCGAGCGGTAAAGGAAGATGAGCTTGGCGTACAGGTCCTCCTCCAGCTCCAGCTCGCCCGTCTCCCGCACCAGGAAGATGTCGGTGCAGAGTTTGAGGATGCGGTCCACACACGGCAGCTCTTCGAACATGATGGAGTGCGAGATGCCGCTGAAGAACTCCCGAACAAACTTCCCAATCACCAGCACCACGGATGCGTAGAGTCCCATGATCCTGCAAGAGACAGTCATGTGTTACTTACATCTGTGTCCCTCCACATTCTGTGCAATCCTGCAGGATTCACCATTTAACCACAAAACTTGCATTACTTCTTACAGGTATTGACACATTAGTGAGAGATTTCTGGGATCACTAGGGCTGGGTATAGAGTTTGATACGTTTTAGGTACCGGCTGATTGTCTCGATACCAGGCTTGGTTCATACCCAAGCGGTTTTCACTGGCGATGCGCCGAGCGAATGTGCAAATTCACTCCCTGACAGTAGATGGCGCTTTTGATTTTATTACAGATCAAATAGGATTCAATGGAAACTCATGTTTTGGAAACTCACCCGTATCCTGCCAGGAAGCCCAGGCTGGGAGGACTGACTTTATCACTAAAGACGTAAAGCTGCAGCCCAGCCTCGCTCTTCTTCTCCAGCTTGGCCTCGGATCTCATCTGGATCTTCCCTGCTGACGGCTGGTCCACGATCCACCACTCCTGGATCTGTTCGCTGTTGTTCCGAGACCTCTCAAGGTCCAGCAGAACGCTCTTATAACCATCATCTGAGGAGAGACTGTGATTGAGTATGGGTCACAGGTGATGTTAATGTAGAAAGGTCATCTGGACTCTACATCACCTGCATAAAGCTGATCTATTGGTTTGGCGTTTGAGTCGCTCGGCGCTCGAATGAAGCAGGGAAACACTTTCTCGATCACCCTGTGAATGAGGAAATATACAGTAAATATTTAAGCAAGTGTGACATTCATCATCGATGTTGAGTTTGCACTTACACGGCTTTATTTCTGGTTCCATTGAGTAAAGCGATCAGCTCTTGTCTGGTGTTCATGTCTAGATATGTGACGTGTTTGTCCACTGCAAATTCAGCCTTTGCTCCCAGACTCAGATTCCTGCAGGAGAGAGAAGGATCATGGGATACATTCCGTCATTCATGCTGTAATGTGCCACAATAGTGCACTAGCAAAAATTGAGCAACACATCCTCATATGAGAATGATGAGTGAAGGATCATGTGACACTGAAGACTGGAGTAATGATGATAAACTCAGCTTTGATCACAGGAATAAATCACACTTTACTGTATATTCACACAGAGAACAGCTGATCTACACTGGAGGAGTATTACACTGATCTACTGGAGTTATGAGCAGATAAACACAGCTGTTTTCAAGAATATTGCCCGTATTCAGCTTTTCAAAATAGATAATTAATTCCTAAAAATAATTAATCCTACAAGCAGAAGTTTAGTGATTGCTGAACACATTTTCATCACACACAACTGTCTGTCTTTGCCATAAGCGAGTCTCTTCTGAACCTCACTAAATGAATGTGTCACTCAAACCAGCAGCGGATGGAGCAAACGATCATTCAGTCAGATGTACTGCTGTTTGCTGATCAAAACACATGACCCTGGACCACAAAACCAGTCATGAGGGGCAAGTTTCTGAATAAATAATCTTTCCATTGATGTATGCTTTGTCAGGACAATATTTGGAGATGCAACTATTTGAAAATCTGGAATCTAAGGGTGCAAAAACATCTAAATATTGAGAAAATCTCCTTTAAATTTGTCCAAATTAAGTCCTTAGCAATGCATATTACACAGCTCTGTGGAATACTTGACTCTGATTGGTCAATCGCGCATTCCAGCGGTATGTTATTCCCAGATAACAACCGACAACTGCCGCCATCTTGTGACTGAAAAACACTGAACCACCACGGGTCACACTGGAAGACTTCAGGGGATAGTTCACCCAATAATGAAGATTAGCCCATGATTTACTCCCCCTCGAATCATCCCAGGTGTGTATGACAAACTCAATCAGAGTTATATTAACACAAGTCCTGGCTAATCCAAGCTTTATAACGGCTGATTCGTTTTTGAAGTCCATAAAAGTGCATCTATTCATCATAAAAGTGCTCCACACGGCTCCGGGGGTTAATAAAGGCCTTCGGAAGCGAATCTGAGTTTGTGCAAGAAAAATATCCATATTTAAAACTTTATAAAGTAAAGTTCTGGCCGATCGCCTTCTTTGGGAAAACTGCTGAAAGCACCTCTGCAGTGCAAAATGAATTGCGAGAAGGCGATCGGCCGGAACTTTATAAAGTTTTAAATATGGACATTTGGAAATATGGAAAACTGCAATTATACATTTTTTTTTTTTTATATAACTCTGATTGTGTTCGTCTGAAAGAAGAATGTCACACACACCTAGGATGACTTGAGGGGGAGTAAATCATGGGATACTTTTCATTTTTGGGTGAACTATCCCTTTCAGCATTCATTTCAACATGTATGGTAAAAACAACTCTTTTCAGCAGTAGATGAAGGCTCGGAGCAGTTTGGAACAGTTTTTCTTTGCAGAAGAGTTGCGTAAGAGCTAATCATATATTTAAACTCAAGACAATATTTAGTGTCTAATTTACTTGAGACAAGCAGCCGTGTAATAAGCGGGATAATGTACATCCAGCCGGTTGTTATCGCAGAATAAACCTTCACACGGACCCAAGACCTGAGCAGTCTGTCAGGGTTTATTCTGCGATAACAACCGGCTGGGTGTACTTTATCCCGCTTACTACTAATAATACATTTTTTATATATTTACAGTAGGAAGTTTACAGAATATCTTCATGGAACATGATCTTAATATCCTAATGATTACTGGCATAAAAGAGAAATGAAATATTCTGACCCACACAATGTATCACAATAGCTCCAGGGGCACATTTGAAGAATCCGACTCACGTGTCCGAGGGGAATATATGCCGGTGATAAAGCATTTTAAGCGCTTCTCGTAGTGTAAACGCATGTTATCGCTTCATGAAAACTAATGAGAAAAGTATTACAGACGACTGTACTATACGCACCATATATACTGTATGAACCATTCATCTAAAATCTACAGGTAGGTTTGGAAATTTGCTTCTGTGTATTGATATTCATAATCTGAATCCTGTGATCACATGATTTGGTGTGTCTGTACCTCTGGACGCTCCAGGACATGGTGACAGGAAACTGGTCCTCTTTGCTCAGGACGTCCATTAGATTCTTCCTGCTGGGAGGGCTGATGGTCCACAGGGAGTTTGAGCTTCCTTCCAGCTCTGCCACCGTCACGTCCTCCGCTGTATACGCCTCCAAAAACTGCAGTGCACTCTGGGAAAGGGATTGTAGTACTCTTGACACACTGCGCAGTGAACACAGTTTGTAAATGAAGATTTCGCTGATGATTCTCCACACACTTACAGGGATGAATTTGTATGATGTCATGAACGTCTGGAAATCTGCGTCTGTGATTTCCTTCAGCTGATTCTGCTGCGCGCTCATAGTGAAGATGGGCTGGAACGAGGAGAATCCATATACACATTACATTTACATTACTTCATTTTATTATCTACATACATTGCTCAATTTTGAGATTGTGGGCTATTCGGCTTTTCATAAAGTGTTTCAGACAAGTGGAAATAAACATCCCAAATACACCTTTAAGTGTTTATTTTATTGCATAGATTTATCTCAATGCATCTCATTTAAAAATATACATTTAGATACATTAAAAAAAAGATATATATATATAGATTTTTTATTTTTTTCCTCCGATCAGGCATCACATTATGACCGCCTTCCTAATATTGTGTTGGTCCCCCTTTTGCTGACCTGTCGAGGCATGGGCTCCTCTAGACCCCTGAAGGTGTGCTGTGGTATCTGGCTCCAAGATGTTAGCAGCAGATCCTTTAAGTCCTATAAGTTGCGAGGTGGGGCCTCCATGGATCGGACTTGTTTGTTCAGCACATCCCACAGATGCTCGATTGGATTGAGATCTGGGGAATTTGGAGGCCAAGTCAACACCTCAAACTCGTTGTTGTGCTCCTCAAACCATTCCTGAAGCATTTGTGCTTTGTGTCAGGAGCATTATCCTGCTGGAAGAGCCACAGCCACCAGGGAATACCGTTTCCATGAGAGGCTGTACATGGTCTCAACAATGCTTGGGTAGGTGGTACGTGTCAAAGTAACATCCACATGGATGGCAGGAGTAAAAGAACACGTGATTCCTCAGACCAGGCCACCTTCTTCCATTGCTCCGTGGTCCAGTTCTGATGCTCACGTGCCACTGTTGGTGCTTTCGGCGGTGGACAGGGGTCAGCATGGGCACCCTGACTGGTCAGCGGCTATGCCGCCCCATACGCAACAAACTGAGATGCTCTGTGTATTCTGACCCCTTTCTGTCAGAACCAGCATTAACTTCTTGAGCAGTTTGAGCTCCAGTAGCTCGTCTGTTTGATCGGACCACACGGGCCAGCCTTCGCTCCCCACGTGCATCAATGAGCCTTGGCCGCCCATGACCCTGTGGCCGGGTCACCACTGTTCCTTCCTTGGAGCACTTTTGATAGATCCTGACCACTGCAGACCGGGAACACCCCACAAGAGCTGCAGTTTTGGAGATGCTCTGACCCAGTCGTCTAGCCATCACAATCTGGCCCTTGTCAAACTCGCTCAAATCCTTACGCTTGCCCATTTTTCCTGCTTCTAACACATCAACTCTGAGGACAAAATGTTCACTTGCTGCCTAATATATCCCACCCACTAACAGGAGCCGTGAGGAAGAGATCATCAGTGTTATTCACTTCACCGGTCATAATGTTATGCCTGATCTCTGTGTGTGTGTGTGTGTGTGTGTGTGTGTGTGTGTGTGTGTGTGTGTGTGTGTGTGTGTGTGTGTGTGTGTGTGTGTGTGTGTGTGTGTGTGTGTGTGTGTGTGTGTGTGTGTGTGTGTGTGAGAACACTGAATATGAATGTAATTAATGTCCAATAAGGGTTGGTTTAAAGCATATAAAATGCATAATACAATTATTTTAATGAATCAATCATGTCTTATAATGTATTGTATATTGTTATGAATAATTGTAACCACCGTTATAATACATTATAACACTTATCTATTAATTGAACACACATTTAGAAAGTATAATGCGTTAAAATTTCAAGATGTTACAAGAAATCTGCAAATATAGTGCATTTTAAAAACTGGTTACAATTATCTATGAAAATATATAATGCATTATAACGTATAATAAATATCTTTATGATGCTTTATACATAAAGGCTTCAAGTAATGTGTTTCTGTAATTTTTTGTGGTGTGGGTTTCAGCTGAGGATAATAGCTGTACCTGAAAGCCGCCCAGTGTGATGGTGACGGACACGTCCAGCGGTTTGTTAACGACTCCAGCCACAGATTTGACCAGAGACATGAAGAGCAGAGGAAACCAGACGATACAGATGAGCAGCATCACGATCATCCCGCCCATCCCGTACTTCACCACTTTCTTCTTCTTCTGTCCTCGCGGCTGAGGATACCTCTGAAAACACGTGCGGAAAACTGGTTCTTAGAGGTGCAGTGCATCATCAGCTAGAGCGACTAGAAGTTGATGGACAGATCCCAGCATTCCCTATTTGGAAAGAAGTCTCACCTTTTCCGACTCTCTCCAGCACTTGAGCACAAAGATGTGAGCGTAGATGTCCTCCACACAGATCCAGCTGGACAGGCTGAGCGTGGTGTCGGTCCAGACCCAGTCCATCACCGCACGCAGCTCCGTCAGGAACGGCACCAGCCGGAAGCTGAACATTCATTCAGAGATGGCAAACTCAGTGAGCACTTCTGAATGTTGTGCACTAACGTGTATTTCAACATTATGTCTCGTATTGATCATCTGGCATAAAGTAAGAGGCTGTGCGTAACAGGGATTTTATGCTGATGCTGGTGGAGATGATATGAAGCCTAACCGTGGTAAAATCACCGTAACACATGTTAGCCTATGACCTTTATGAACAATGACACCGGCAATACAAACATTAAAACAATATAGTTAATTAGCCTCACTATGCACTTTATACACTAGCATTCAAAAGTTTGTTTCTGAAAGAGTCTCTTCTGCTCATGAATCCTCTCATAACTCCAGTAGATCAGTGTAATACTCCTCCAGTGTAGATCAGCTGTTCTCTGTGTGAATATATAGTAAAGTGTGATTTATTCCTGTGATCAAAGCTGAGTTTATCATCATTACTCCAGTCTTCAGTGTCACATGACCCTTCACTCATCATTCTCATAGGAGGATCTGAGGATCAACACACATTTATGATTATTATCAGTTCATATTTCTGTGGAAACTGATACATTTGATTTCTCATGATGTAACTTTTGTGACTATAAACGTCTTTATTGTCACTTTTGACAGCACATTTTGATTTAGTTTTAGTCGACTCAAATCGAATGAGTTTAGCTGAACTGTAATGCATTAATTGAGCATTTAAGCGTCACATAACCCACGGTTACTGATCACATGACAACTCTCACATTCTGACGTCATCGTGTTTGAGACGTTCAAACGCAGAAATACACGATTCACTTTTTACTGTTTGTATGTTGTATTTCTGCTTTAGTGTATCAGCTTCAAATAAGTTTAATATTTCAGTTAACATTTATTTAATCTCAAGTAATGAATATTTTTTGAACTATTATAACGCTGACACTTTCTTTATTGAGTAATGTGTCAAATCCTGTTGTTAGTCTTTCCTCCTGACTGTGAATTAAATGGGAATGAAATTAAACGGTTTATTGTGTAACCAATCGTGTATATAATGCGTGACTTTAATCATAAACCAGCTCAAATACACCGGGACTCTTATTTTGAAATGCTGTACTATTGCAGTTCAGATGAGGAGATGAAATATGCATCGTTACAGCCGTCTGAATCATATCACTATATAAACATGGTACAGTAAACACTGTGATTATTCATAAACATAACCGGTCATAAATGTGCGTTATTCAGTGATTGAGCCGCTCTGAAGCGCTGTCTCCACAGCTCCGTGTTTTCCCGCCGTTACATCAGTTCTGACGGGATCGCTCCCCTAATCCTCCCTCCCTAACGTTTTCCTCTCGTTTTATTCGTTGAGGAAAATGACAGTAGATTTTCCTCGGTTTCTGTCATCCAGCACTGGTTTTTATTTAATTATCGTCTCGGTTTCGTCGGTGAAAAAAGGTTATTCATCAGCGAAATGAACACTGCACGTTTGATCAATTTAATGCGTCCTCGATGAATAATAGTATGAATTTCTTAAAGAAAAATACCCAAACTTTTGAATGATAGTGTATCTATAATAACATCAATATATTTCAGACACATTATTGACATTATGAAAGCGTGTTTCCGCCATGGAATAAAAATAAATAAAGGTAATTGATCTTTTTATCTCACAATTGTATTTATATTTCACAATTCTGGATTTTATTCTCAGGATTGTGAATTGATATAAAAAATTAGACACTCTAGAACTTTTTTCTTGAAATTGCAGGTTTGTATAAAGAAATAAAATAGCAATTGCAACTTTTTATCCCACAATCCTAAGTTTTTCCTCACAATCCTGAGTTTAGATCTAAACCGATGGATTAGTGAGAGAACGGATGTGTCTGCCGGTGTGGAGTCTCTGTTTCTCACCCCTGGAAGAGGAAGAGATTGACGTAGTTATAGCTCTTGGTCAGGAAGTTGCCCAGCACACGGGTCGGGTAACCGCAGCGGATCTGATAGGCCGACAGACCGAAGTAGATGCACTTCACAAAGTACCAGAGCTGGGCGACTGTGTTCTGACTGAAACGCCTGGGAGATTAAATCATCCAGTCATATGTCAGATCACCTTAAACACCATCAATATTGAAATGCTGTGATTGGCTGTTTAGCGATAGAGACCTATCGGTGACGCCTGGGAGAATGAAGAACATCCAGAAGTGAATGCCGAAGACCAGGATGACCTGAAAGATGACCTTTCCCATCACGGTCTTCCTCAGATACAGCGCACGATCCACCACCATGGTGCCGAACTGGATCAGCACCATCACCAGGAACGCCTCGGGAACCTGATCTTCTGACAGGGAGGAAGTGATGTCAGCAGCAGCAGAGTGTTTCTGTGGAGAAAGAGATTTCATTTCAGTTTCACTGCATTTAAGGGAATAGTTCACCCCCAAATTAAAACTACAAATCAGCCACTGTGCTGGAAAAATAAAAAATTAATTGTGTTCTTCCCCTCACAGCCGGTGGGAAAGACTCGGGATAGGACTCGGGCAGAACTCATGTTCATGGATGTGATTATTAACGTTACTGTAGTGTGAAGCGGAGCAGGACCGAGTGTTGTGGAGCGATTGTTAATGAGATGAACTCAACACACGCCTCACGAGCAGCGGGACTTTTATTATGCCACAGTCTCCGGCGCCATTTCCGCTTTTCCGCTCATGAGTATGAGGGAACGCAGCTCTGTAGATCATATTAGACACATCTGAGTGTGTTGAGAATGATGCTTTGACGTTACTCTGTGCATTCGCTCGCGGCTGCTGTGACACTCGTTCACACTGCAGTGAGAGTAAAGCGCTTCTGCAGAATAAAACTATATATCCCACATCCGTTTTTTTCCTCAATTTCTGTGACATGACGGGGTTTGTGTTCACTTTTGGCTTGATTAGTTGGGGTTGCACTGACACTATCAGATGAGAACAAAACTTGCTTTACACTGAATTTGAATACGTCTCATATTTGGTGAAGTTTGATCATCGATTCTGTAATTTTCCTGTTTATTACACTGAAGCTGCATTGGCACAATCTGTATTGTATAAAGCACTATTAAACAAAACAGACTTGATCTGACATCTCTAAATCCACTCAACAACCGATGGACAGAACCAAGCGCCGCCCTACATTTTTTCATTTCTGATAGTCCGTAAGAAAACATCTGTCATCGTAACTGTAACTTTAAGGATTTCTTATATGAAGCTGCCACATGAAGCGCCAGTGAAGCTCTACAAACCCCGAAGGCCCAAAATCCGAAAACGATGATGATGAAGTCGACCGTGTCGGCCAGAAACATGAGCACGTAAACATCCGTGACAGCGCTGTACTCCGGGTGGATCAGGTTATAGAAGAACTGCCGGATGGGAATGTAGATATCCAGAACCCTGAAACAACAGAAAGCCACAGCCGTCGGTCAGCAGACTGAAGAGTTAAAACAGGGATGTGATGATGTCGCGATGCCTTACGTTTTGACAGTGAAGCGCTTGGCTTTGATGAGCTGCTCTCGGAGCTTTTCCAAAACCAGTTCCTTGCGGCTTTTCTGTAGAGCGCTCAGTGAGCGACGCACACTCGCCCCGCTGCCTGCGGACACACACATTTACACACACGCGTCACATTTACTGTTGTTCGGTGAATCTCCGCAGGTGAAATCCAATCATTTCAATAGGAATCCATGCGATTGGGAATTTCGGATTAGGGCGAATCACTCTTCTAACACTTAATATAATGTGGGACAAATTTATTTTATACATACTGATTTTATTTTATGACGTTCACTTCAAAATTTCCTCTCCCCCATTTCATCCGAGGTGTTCATGTCTTTCTTTCTTCAGTGGAAAAGAAATGAAGTTTTTTGAGGAACACATTCCAGGATTTTTCTCCTCATAATGGACTTCAATGGGAACCAACGGCTGAAGATCCAGATCAGTGCAGTTTCAGAGGAAGGGCTTCAGAGGCTCTGACCGATCCCAGAGGAATAGGCTCTGATCCAGACAAACCATCCGACATTTACAACACAAATAAACATTTATATACTTTTTAACCTAAGCTGCTGATCTTGTGCTGCTCTGCGATGCACCACGGATAGCGTAATCCCGTCGGAAAGGTCACGCAGGCGGAAGTACCGCCCCAAGCGAACGAGACTAATACAAACACCCTTTAGCAAAAAAAGGTTAAACAACGATGTCGGACGATTTTGAAGTTGGAGATGAAGTGTTTTTTGCTTTCCGACGGGATTACTTAATCCGTGGTGCATCACAAGCAATTTAGGTTAAAAAGTATATAAATGTTTATTATTTTAGAAAATAATGGTTTGTCTGGATCAGAGCCTATTCCTCTGGGATCGCGCAGAGCCTCTGAAGCCCTTCCTCTGAAACTGCACTGATCTGGATCTTCAGCCGTTGGTTCCCATTGAAGTCCATTATGAGGAGAAAAATCCTGGAATGTGTTCCTCAAAAAACTTCATTTCTTTTCCACTGAAGAAAGACAGACATGAACATCTGGGATGAGACGGGGGAGAGGAAAATATCAGGAAACGAATCCTTTAAGTAGGGCTGAAACGATTCCTCGAGTAACTTGAGTAGCTCAAATACAAAAAAAAAAATACAAAAAAATCGAGACAAATAATTTTGATATATCCCTTTATAGACTAATTTAAATCTCACACTTTAATCATATTTATAGCTCCTAACTTAATAAAACAAGCTGTGTTAGTGTGATGAATGATTAGCTCAAAATGTAGGTCTGTATGTGCGATGTACTTTATCTGAATTAAACACAAACACATCTCTTGCTCGCGGCCCAGCGGTTACTCCTCCGTGTGCTGTACGGGTCGTAGAAGTATTTTTAAAGCAACAGTAATTTGTTACGATAGCATTGCGCGTAACACTGAGGGTGACGTTAGAGCTGATCCTAGTATGGACTCTTGCTCTTCTTTCCTTCCTGTCCACTCATTTTTGCCTCAAAGCCTTCCAAGAAGACAGCAAAGGCTTATGTCATGCCTGAGCTGTAGTTAGGCTGACACGTGCAAGTTGCACAACATGCAATGTTTAGGTATTACTATTGTTTTGATTATATTGTATTGTTATATTGATTTATAGGTTGTAGGTTTAGTTCGTACTATGTTTACCTTTTTTAAAATAATTTGAAATTGGTTTTATTTATATATTTGTATTGGCATTTTGATATGACATCTAATATGGCAATTGAATGCACTAAATTGGTTTAGTTTTCACAGATATTAATAATTTTTCTAAAAAGGATATAAATTAGTTGTTAATTTTAAGATACCTGTCTTATTTTCTCCTGTATATTTAGTATTGCTCTTTAATAAAGAAAAAGTACTACTCATCCGATCACTCGATGGAATAATCGGTAGAATACTCGATTACTAAAACAGTCGATGGCTCTACACTTAAGCCAGTGTAGTTGTTTTGCCATTTCACAATGCATTTACAAAGCATATATAGTGATTGTTAATTGGCCATGATGTGCTTGAAAACATGCTTGGTTTGAGAGTGACTTCTGTGTGAGCTGTGCTTCATGCATTGCTTTTTTGCCTGTGAAGTTTTGCCCTTGTGTACAGGTAAAAGAGGGTATTTGGATGCTCCCTCCTCATATGCACCTGCTTTAGAGCGGACTGAGCGCTGTGAGGCACTGGAGACGGCGCTGGAGCTCTGACGGCGGAGCACCGAGTCGCTCTGGTGGTGTTTTCTGGGCAGCCGTACGTGTGTGGACACCGGCGAGACGTCTGCTTTCTCTTCACTGTCTGAGTCATGAGAGAGGGACGTCTGACCACCTGACCTGGGCGCGTCTTCATCCCACAGTCCATAGCACTGAGGAAGAAGACGACAAGGGAAATCAAGAGCTTTCTGTGTACACAATGTCCAATTTCAAAAATGCTCAATGTTTAGGCTTTCAAATGATACCCAAGTTATGATGATTACTAAATATTTCATAGGAAAAAAGGCACCGGGTTAAACAAATCAAAGTTTGTCGTTCTACCTTGAGAATGGATCGATGGAAGAAGAGTGCGAGGAGCTGGACCAGGTCGTAGTGGACGTATCCCTCTTTCTTCTCCACACCGATGATGTTCGGCGGGTGGAACGGTTTGGTCTTGTCCCGCTCTATGGTTTGGTTAAATGGGAAGAAGCCAAACTGGAAGAAGTATTTTATCACTATGGTGACCTGTGTGTAAAAAGTAAGAGGAAAGAGTGACGTGACATGAACATTTGCTCAATAACACGTTAATGAGAGGCAGGTCTGCTATCTCAACTAAGCTTCACTCTCAGACATTTTATTAAGATTAAAGATGTAGGATTTTCAGTAAACCCAGCATTCAAACGTGGCCCCTCCTCATGGGCGGAGCCACCCCAGAAGCCACACCCCCTCTCTCCTGATAGGATACAGTTGCACACGCAACCCAACTGGGAAGCTACCTGCAATATTCTTTAATGACAACATGAACTAACAATGAACAGTAGTATTTTTATTAATGTTAACAAAGGTAAAGCATCTAAGGCCTTTAAGCACACATGAGTAGAAAGATATTGTTTTATTTAGCAAGCATGTAACCACTTAGATCATAAACCATTTACAGACAATTTACCATAGGAAACATATGGTTTTTAAAGCTTTTTAACAGTTAAAGCGTCACCTATGGTCCGATCTCCCTAAATGTTTGCGTGCTTCTTTAGAGTCATATGCTGCATGTGCTCACCTATTTTCTTGAAATTCCGAGCTTTCATTGAGGATTAAGTATATTTTTTTGCTTCACCAATTTTCTAAATGACCCTGTTATAGCTACTCAAAGGGTAAAGTTCAACTCTTTGGATAATTATTGATCTAGAGAGTCCAGAGAATTGTCCTGCATTGGTTTTATTCAGAAAATCCTAGGACTAGTTCGCAAACGTAGGTTTTTTACATAATCGCAAATATTTATTATAAGTGGATATAATGTGAACAACACCAACGTATAGTGAATCGAGAGTTATCCTGTGTGTGTGTGTGTGTGTGTGTGTGTGTGTGTGTCTTTAGCTCCGCCCACTGCACGCCTCCACAAGCTCGGCTGTTTTCAGAAAGAATCGGTACAGTGTATCTGTCTTTTATAAATCTGATAAACTAAAGACTCTTGGGAGATATGAAGGATCAACACTACTCTAGAGATACTCAAGATTAACATGAGACTGGCACAAACTATGTGTTATGACCCCTTTAATGTTGGTTAATGCATGAATGGGACATGTGTTTACTGTGTCACTCCTCAGCTGACGATCACAGATCTCATACCTCCGTATAGACGATGGCCGTCATCCAGAAGCGTTTGCTGGGCCGAGGAACCGACAGCATGGCCCAGAGGAATATGAGGATGGGCAGCACCAGCGTGGCCACCGACGCAGAGATCATGTGGTTGAGGATGATGACCAGGTAACACACCATCTCAGAATGAGCCACCAGCATGTTATAGAGAGCGTAGCAGAGCTGGAGGAACTGCGGCTGAGAGCGGTAGAAGTGCTCCGACTCTTCCAGCTCCTCGTCATAAAACATCCTGACGGACAGAAGGACAGCATGGATTACGCCGCAATATATAAAACTCATGCAAACTGCTTTAGTGCACTTTTGTGGTGTACCTGCATACACCGCCGTTCAAACGGTTTTGATCGGTAAGATTTTTAATGTTTTTAGAAGAAGTCTCTTATGCTCACCAAGACTGCATTTATTTTTAAGTCCCTCATATGAGAATGATGAGTGAAGGATCATGTGACACTGAAGACTGGAGTAATGATGATAAACTCAGCTTTGATCACAGGAATAAATCACACTTTACTATATATTCACACAGAGAACAGCTGATCTACACTGGAGGAATATTACACTGATCTACTGGAGTTATGATGTTAAAAATGGTGTGCATAAAATACTTTTGAACAGTAGCGTGCCATACTGAAATGGAAAGCTATAGTGTTATAGAAGTCGATCACACACAGATCTTCACTCATCACCTTGAGTTCCAGGTGGTTAGTTAAGGTCACATGATGCGGCCTCACCTGCTCTGCAGCAGCTCACTGGCTGTCAGCTGATGGCTCATGGAGAGCAGAGACTGACTCTGACAGCCGGACTTCTCATCGGCGGTTTGGATCCTCAGCCTCCTGCCATCCGCGTCACCTACTGAATCCAGGCCCGTGGCTTTACTGTATGACGGAGGGATGTCGGCGGTGAGCGCGCTGTCCCAGTCTGCAGCGGCTGCCCGGGGTGAGGAAGTCCAGAGTTTGTGTGGATGCTCTCGTTCGCTCACGGCCTCCTCGATGGTATCACTGGTGCCCTGCCGCGAGTAGAGCTCAGTGCGGTGTGTGTGCTCACTGTCAGAGAGCAGAGAGAGCACAGGTTAGACAGAAGCAATGAGGCCGATGTGTGATTCTTGAGGTCAACCACAAGGGGGAAGTCTCATCCCACTTTATATTGTCTGCTATGTACTAATCATTTGACTCAATGCACTTATTGTGAGCTTCTACACTGGACATGTATTTGAAAAATTACCCTTACACTTTAACCCACCCTGAAACCTACCCATAATGCCAAACCTGTCCTAACCTTACCCGTATCCCACAATAGCAGTGTTTAGTAGTTAAAGACACTTTATATAAAGTGTGAGTTCCTGAGTTCCTAAAGAAAGGGTTCTACTCAAAATGCACCTTATTTTGCAATGTGGAAGCTGTTCATATTCATTATCCACTGCAGGGAAATAATAGAAGTAGTTACAAACGCCACTCTTATATTAAAAATAAGGTTGATACACAACATCGTGCCTGCTGTTTTTAAGTGTGTGAAACAGTGTGCAATACACAACATTCAACACAGTATGCTATACTGTTGTCACGTGACCTCAAATTCAGTGAGTGCGATCTGTATTTAGTCATCTGAACTAAATACATACATTTAGGAAAACAATTATGCAATTTAAAATGTAAAAATGTTTGTTTTTGGAGTCCAATTAAACAGTGATAAAAGAAATAGATTAAAAAGCTATTGTTAAAATAGTCAAATATTCAAAGGCCCAAAGGTCATTCAAATGATGAAATATTTCACTTCTTGGAATAACGATAAGAGGAAAAAAAGCAACAAGGCATTTTAAGATTTTATTAAATTTACATAATTGTGTTTCAGATTTAGACATCACACTTTTAAAATTAGGCTTCTTCATGAGGGCTCTTCAAAGAAAAACAGCAGTTGAAATAAAATACAAAATATCTATTTTTTTGTTTTTAATAAAAAAAAATGTAATCAATTTTAGTCATCAGGGGCCTCTAGCGGGTCACGTTTTACAAATTAGTCATCTAAGCTTTTCCTTAGGACTGGTCACAACTTTAGTTAAAGGATCAGTTCACTTCAAAAACTAACATTCCCTGATCATTTCCTCTCCCCAGTCTCATCCAAGATGTTTGTGTCTTTCTTTCATCATTTGAAAAGAAATGAAGTTTTTTGAGGAACACATTCCAGGATTTTTCTCCACATAATGGACTTCAATGGGAACCAACGGTTGAAGGTCCAAATCAATGCAGTTGCAACTCCAACTTCAAAATCGCCCAACATCATTGTTTTACCTTTTTTGCTAAAGGATGTTTGTATTAGTCTTCGCACAAGCGCTCTGTAAACACGGGCGGGAGGTGTAAATGGTATACTGTCTGAAGCCACTCCATTCTTGAATGGTGTTCCTCAGGGCTCTGTCCTAGGTCCACTTTTGTTTTTACTGTACATTAGCCCTTTTGGAAAAATGTTGAGCCATTTAAACAATGTGTCATACCATTTTTATGCTGATGAAATACAGTATTGCTTGTTCAATGATTCTGATTTATTGGATTGTATTTCCTGTGTAAAATCGTGTCTTGCTAGTAACTGTCTCCAATTAAATTTGAAAAAGACTGAAACCCTAATTGTTGCCCCAGACAACAAAATCCCATCAATCGTTCAACACCTGTTCTCTGAGCTCCTCTGTCCAGTCGAGCCTCAGAAATCTTGCCGTCTGGTTTGACCAGTCACTGTCCTTGGACTGCCCTTCTAGACCTTCTAGGTCAGAAATGTTTTTTATCATTAAGAAATATTGCAAAATTGAGGGCAATTTTATCAGATGGTTATCCGTGCTTTTATTTCCTCATGATTTGATTATTGTAACTCTTGTGTTACTTTTTTCAACAAATCTGCTAGGCAAGGCTTTTAACAGGATCTGACAGAAGAACGCACATCCCATTTTATCCTCCCTACAATGGCTACCCATCAAATTTTGTATTGATTTTAAAATATTAAAATCTTTAAATGGTCAGGCCCCACAATACATTGCTGATTTGTTGTGCCCCTACTCCCCAGGCCATGCTCTTCGATCCTCAGGCCACAGTCTTTTAATGGTCCCAAAGACTCCGGGAGACCTGACTGTCCCCAGACTGAGGAATGCCCTGCCCCGTCCCTCCGTGTGGCCAACTCTGTCGATTCTTTTAAAAGGCAAGAGGAAATTTATCCTCATTTTGTGGTGAGGAAAGTGAACTAATAATTTAAGTCGGTTGCATAAAAAGGTAGATTGGTCTAATTTGAATCCATAAAGTCAGTAGACTAGTTATTAAGACACAGTCTCCATTTATGAACACATACTTCAAAATACAGCATGTATGAAAATATTATAGTAGCATGAGATTCTGAACCTACAGCAAATAACCAGATTTTAAGTTGTACTGTATGTTGCTATGATATTCTAATAAATAGATAATTTAATGCAAGTCTGTGGGATATTTTGCTGGTTTTAATGTTTGCTAAGAAAACTGTAAATCTGATCGACTAAAAAAGCAGGTCACACTTAATATTAGGGGTCTTTAACTACTATGTACTTGCATCAAAATAAATAAACAAGGTTACACTATTTTAAGGTGTGATTGTTTCAGTGTAATTATATATTTAAGGAGTAATATGAATTAACAACATGTACTTAGTATAGGGTTAGTTGCATGTAACTATACATAATTTACTGTTATTATTACACATCACGATACTAAAGTCACAATACTAAAGTCATGATACTAAAGTCACGATACGATACGCATCATGATAAAGTCATGATACGATACACATCACGATACTAAAGTCACGATATTAAAGTCAAGATACTAAAGTCACGATATGATACACATCACGATACTAAAGTCATGATACGATACGCATCATGATAAAGTCATGATGATACGCATCACGATACTAAAGTCACGATATTAAAGTCAAGATACTAAAGTCATGATACGATACACATCACGATACTAAAGTCATGATACTAAAGTCATGATACGATACACATCACGATACTAAAGTCATGATACTAAAGTCATGATATGATACACATCACGATACTAAAGTCATGATACTAAAGTCATGATATGATACACATCACAATACTAAAGTCATGATACTAAAGTCATGATATGATACACATCACGATACTAAAGTCATGATACTAAAGTCATGATATGATACACATCACGATACTAAAGTCATGATACTAAAGTCATGATATGATACACATCACGATACTAAAGTCATGATACTAAAGTCAAGATACGATACACATCACGATACTAAAGTCACAATACTAAAGTCATGATACTAAAGTCATGATACTAAAGTCAAGATAGATAGTCATGATCGATACGCGATCATGATCATGATAAAGTCATGATGATACATATCACGATACTAGTCACGATATGATACACATCACAATACTGAAGTCATGATACTATACGCATCACGATACTAAAGTCATGATACTTAAGTCATGATATGATACACATCACTATACTAAAGTCACAATCGACACGCATCATGATAAAGTCATGATGATACACATCACGATACTAGTCACGATACGATACACATCACAATACTGAAGTCATGATACGATACACATCACGATACTAAAGTCATGATACTAAAGTCATGATGATACTAAAGTCACGATATTAAAGTCAAGATACTAAAGTCACGATATTAAAGTCAAGATACTAAAGTCATGATACGATACACATTACTATACTAAAGTCATGATACGATACACATCACGATACTAAAGTCACGATATTAAAGTCATGATGATACACATCACGATACTAAAGTCATGATACGATACACATCACGATACTAAAGTCACGATATTAAAGTCATGATGATACACATCACGATACTAAAGTCATGATACGATACACATCACGATACTAAAGTCAAGATACGATACTAAAGTCAAGATACGATACACATCACGATACTAAAGTCATGATACGATACACATCACGATACTAAAGTCACGATATTAAAGTCATGATATGATACACATCATGATAAATTCATGATACAATACACATCACGATACTAAAGTCATGATACGATACACATCACGATACTAAAGTCAAGATACGATACACATCACGATACTAAAGTCATGATACTAAAGTCATGATATGATACACATCACGATACTAAAGTCATGATACGATACACATCACGATACTAAAGTCATGATACTAAAGTCATGATATGATACACATCATGATAAATTCATGATACGATACACATCACGATATTAAAGTCACGATACTAAAGTCATGATACTAAAGTCATGATACTAAAGTCATGATACGATACACATTACTATACTAAAGTCATGATACGATACACATCACGATACTAAAGTCATGATACTAAAGTCATGATATGATACACATCATGATAAATTCATGATACGATACACATCACGATATTAAAGTCACGATACTAAAGTCATGATACTAAAGTCATGATATGATACACATCACTATACTAAAGTCACGATACGATACGCATCATGATAAAGTCATGATACGATACACATCACGATACTAAAGTCACGATACTATACGCATCACGATACTAAAGTCACGATATTAAAGTCAAGATACTAAAGTCACGATACGATACACATTACTATACTAAAGTCACGATATGATACACATCACAATACTAAAGTCACGATATTAAAGTCATGATGATACACATCACAATACTGAAGTCATGATACGATACACATCACGATACTAAAGTCATGATACTAAAGTCATGATGATACACATCACGATACTAAAGTCATTAAAGTCACGATAAGATACTAAAGTCACTATACGATACGTATCACGATAAAGTCACGATGATACGATACACATCACAATACTAAAGTCATGATACGATACACATCACAATACTAAAGTCATGATACTAAAGTCATGATATGATACACATCGCTATACTAAAGTCACGATACGATACACATCACGATACTAAAGTCATGATACGATACACATCACAATACTAAAGTCATGATGATACACATCACGATACTAAAGTCACGATCACGATACACATCACGATACTAAAGTCACGATACAATACGCATCACGATACTAAAGTCACGATACAATACGGATCACGATACTAAAGTCACGATATTAAAGTCATGATATTAAAGTCACGATACGATACTAAAGTCACTATACGATACGTATCACGATAAAGTCACGATATGATACACATCACAATACTAAAGTCATGATACGATACACATCACGATACTAAAGTCACGATACGATACATATCACGATACTAAAGTCACGATACGATACACATCACGATACTAAAGTCATGATACTAAAGTCATGATGATACACATCACGATACTAAAGTCATTAAAGTCACGATAAGATACTAAAGTCACTATACGATACGTATCACGATAAAGTCACGATACGATACACATCACAATACTAAAGTCATGATACGATACACATCACAATACTAAAGTCATGATACTAAAGTCATGATATGATACACATCGCTATACTAAAGTCACGATACGATACACATCACGATACTAAAGTCATGATACGATACACATCACAATACTAAAGTCATGATGATACACATCACGATACTAAAGTCACGATACGATACACATCACGATACTAAAGTCACGATACAATACGCATCACGATACTAAAGTCACGATACAATACGGATCACGATACTAAAGTCACGATATTAAAGTCATGATATTAAAGTCACGATACGATACTAAAGTCACTATACGATACGTATCACGATAAAGTCACGATATGATACACATCACAATACTAAAGTCATGATACGATACACATCACGATACTAAAGTCACGATACGATACATATCACGATACTAAAGTCACGATACGATACACATCACGATACTAAAGTCACGACACGATACATATCACGATACTGAAGTCACAATACGATACACATCACAATACTAAAGTCATGATACTAAAGTCACGATACGATACACATCACAATACTAAAGTCACAATACTAAAGTCACGATACCCATTATGATACTAAAGTCACGATACTAGTCATGATACGATACTAAAGTCACGATACTAAAGTCAAGATACGATACGCATCATGATACTAAAGTCAGAATACTAAAGTCACGATACGTATCACAATATGGATCAATTTGGAATTTAAATATCTTTTGAGCAGAGTTTAGTAACATTTAATATTTGTTTATTGAATAACCAGTGTTATAACAGCTGTGATTATTGTGTTAATAGAGCCTGAGGAAACACCACTAATAAATAAATGATCATATATTATGCATGTAACCTGATTGGTGTTGTGACTGAATTCACTCTACGCGATCGCTGGCCGTTGTGTGTGTGAGTGGAAGGTTGTGGAAACGCTGTCCGTCAGCGCAGGGCTACAAAAACCATCCACAGCTGCATGTGTGTGTGTGTGTGTTTTAACATTCAGGACAGATTAATTGACAAGAGTATTAGAGTCATCTGCCTCTTAAGTGTTACTGACAGAGCTGTAATCACACACACACCTCGACGCGGCACTGTCCGCAGACGACGACTGCAGGTCGACACTGGGCAGTCGGTAGAGTCTGGGTCGAGCTCGCTGGCTGGTTTTGAGGACACGGTCAATGGTTTCCTCGGGCTGGTCCAGTGTGGACTCGTACAGCACAGTGGACTCTGTGTACACACTGGAGAAAACACACACAGATATGATTCACTTACAATAACATCAAACTACCAGGTTTTGTTAGATAAGGCAACATGGTATTCTTTCAATTGTCTTAGAAACATGGTAATTATTCCCTACCACGGTATAGTGAACTTCAAAAGTATTATGGGATATATTTACTACGGGTAACACTTTATTTACAGTGTCATTGTTGCATATTTTGTTAGATGTAGTTACTATAGTAATAACAATAAATTATGCATAATTACATGCAACTAACCCTAAACCAAACCCTAATCCTACCCTAGCCCTATAGTGTGTACATGTAGTTAATTAATATTACTCAGTAACCCTTTATTTTAAGGTGTCTTTGTTACACTGTAATTACACATTTAAGTACTGAATAATATTAATTAACTTTTAAGATGGACACCATTAGAGTATCCATTAGTGTTTTAGAGTTTGGTGTAATTACGTATAATTTACTGTTATTACTCTAGTAACTACATGTAACGTAAATTAAAATAATATAAAAGTGTCCAGTGCGGTGTTTAGTGTCCAGCGGTAGCGCGGTGTTTAGTGTCCAGCGGTAGTGCTGTGTTTAGTGTCCAGCAGTAGTGCGGTGTTTAGTGTCCAGCGGTAGTGCTGTGTTTAGTGTCCAGCGGTAGTGCTGTGTTTAGTGTCCAGCGGTAGCGCTGTGTTTAGTGTCCAGCGGTAGTGCTGTGTTTAGTGTCCAGCGGTAGTGCTGTGTTTAGTGTCCAGTGTCCAGCAGTAGTGCTGTGTTTAGTGTCCTGCAGTAGTGCTGTGTTTAGTGTCCAGCGGTAGTGCTGTGTTTAGTGTCCAGCGGTAGTGCTGTGTTTAGTGTCCAGCGGTAGTGCTGTGTTTAGTGTCCAGTGTCCAGCAGTAGTGCTGTGTTTAGTGTCCAGCAGTAGTGCTGTGTTTAGTGTCCAGCGGTAGTGCTGTGTTTAGTGTCCAGCGGTAGTGCGGTGTTTAGTGTCCAGCGGTAGCGCTGTGTTTAGTGTCCAGCGGTAGCGCTGTGTTTAGTGTCCAGCGGTAGTGCGGTGTTTAGTGTCCAGCGGTAGTGCTGTGTTTAGTGTCCAGCAGTAGTGCTGTGTTTAGTGTCCAGCAGTAGTGCTGTGTTTAGTGTCCAGCGGTAGTGCTGTGTTTAGTGTCCAGCGGTAGTGCTGTGTTTAGTGTCCAGCGGTAGTAGTGTGTGTTGTGTTTAGTGTCCAGCGGTAGTGCTGTGTTTAGTGTCCAGCGGTAGTGCTGTGTTTAGTGTCCAGCGGTAGTGCTGTGTTTAGTGTCCAGCGGTAGTGCTGTGTTTAGTGTCCAGCGGTAGTGCGGTGTTTAGTGTCCAGCGGTGCGGTGTTTAGTGTCCAGCGGTAGTGCTGTGTTTAGTGTCCAGCGGTAGTGCTGTGTTTAGTGTCCAGCGGTAGTGCTGTGTTTAGTGTCCAGCGGTAGTGCTGTGTTTAGTGTCCAGCGGTAGTGCTGTGTTTAGTGTCCAGCGGTAGTGCTGTGTTTAGTGTCCAGCGGTAGTGCTGTGTTTAGTGTCCAGCGGTAGTGCTGTGTTTAGTGTCCAGCGGTAGTGCTGTGTTTAGTGTCCAGTGTCCAGTGCCAGCGGTAGTCCAGCGGTAGTGCTGTGTTTAGTGTCCAGCGGTAGTGCTGTGTTTAGTGTCCAGCGGTAGTGCTGTGTTTAGTGTCCAGTGTCCAGCTGTGTTTAGTGCGTAGTGCTGTGTTTAGTGTCCAGCGGTAGTGCTGTGTTTAGTGTCCAGCGGTAGTGCTGTGTTTAGTGTCCAGCGGTAGTGCTGTGTAGTGCTGTGTTTAGTTTGTCCAGCGGTAGTGCTGTGTTTAGTGTCCAGCAGTAGTGCTGTGTTTAGTGTCCAGCGGTAGTGCTGTGTTTAGTGTCCAGCGGTAGTGCTGTGTTTAGTGTCCAGCGGTAGTGCTGTGTTTAGTGTCCAGCGGTAGTGCTGTGTTTAGTGTCCAGCGGTAGTGCTGTGTTTAGTGTCCAGCGGTAGTGCTGTGTTTAGTGTCCAGCGGTAGTGCTGTGTTTAGTGTCCAGCGGTAGTGCTGTGTTTAGTGTCCAGCGGTAGTGCTGTGTTTAGTGTCCAGCGGTAGTGCTGTGTTTAGTGTCCAGCGCAGTAGTGCTGTGTTTAGTGTCCAGCGGTAGTGCTGTGTTTAGTGTCCAGTAGTGCGGTAGTGCGGTGTGTTTAGTGTCCAGCGGTAGTGCTGTGTTTAGTGTCCAGCGGTAGTGCTGTGTTTAGTGTCCAGCGGTAGTGCTGTGTTTCCAGCGGTAGTGCTGTAGCTGTGTGTTTAGTGTCCAGCGGTAGTGCTGTGTTTAGTGTCCCAGCGGTAGTGCTGTGTTTAGTGTCCAGCGGTAGTGCTGTGTTTAGTGTCCAGCGGTAGTGCTGTGTTTAGTGTCCTGTGTTTAGTGTCCAGCGGTAGTGCTGTGTTTAGTGTTTGTGTTGTCCAGCGGTAGTGCTGTGTTTAGTGTCCAGCAGTAGTGCTGTGTTTAGTGTCCAGCGGTAGTGCTGTGTTTAGTGTCCAGCGGTAGTGCTGTGTTTAGTGTCCAGCGGTAGTGCTGTAGTGTGCGGTGTGTTTAGTGTCCAGCGTAGTGCTGTGTTTAGTGTCCAGCGGTAGTGCTGTGTTTAGTGTCCAGCGGTAGTGCTGTGTTTAGTGTCCAGCGGTAGTGCTGTGTTTAGTGTCCAGCGGTAGTGCTGTGTTTAGTGTCCAGTAGTGCTGTGTTTAGTGTCCAGCGGTAGTGCTGTGTTTAGTGTCCAGCGGTAGTGCTGTGTTTAGTGTCCAGCGGTAGTGCCAGCGGTAGTGCTGTGTTTAGTGTCCAGCGGTAGTGCTGTGTTTAGTGTCCAGCGGTAGTGCTGTGTTTAGTGTCCAGCGGTAGTGCTGTGTTTAGTGTCCAGCGGTAGTGCTGTGTTTAGTGTCCAGCGGTAGTGCTGTGTTTAGTGTCAGCAGCGCTGTGGTAGTGCCTGCTGTGTTTGTGCTGTAGTTTAGTGTCCTGCAGTAGTGCTGTGTTTAGTGTCCAGCTGTGTTTAGTGTCCGCGGTAGTGCTGTGTTTAGTGTCCAGCGGTAGTGCTGTGTTTAGTGTCCAGCGGTAGTGCTGTGTTTAGTGTCCAGCGGTAGTGCTGTGTTTAGTGTCCAGCGGTAGTGCTGTGTTTAGTGTCCAGTAGTGCTGTGTTTAGTGTCCAGCGGTAGTGCTGTGTTTAGTGTCCAGCAGTAGTGCTGTGTTTAGTGTCCAGCAGTAGTGCTGTGTTTAGTGTCCAGCAGTAGTGCTGTGTTTAGTGTCCAGCAGTAGTGCTGTGTTTAGTGTCCAGCAGTAGTGCTGTGTTTAGTGTCCAGCAGTAGTGCTGTGTTTAGTGTCCAGCAGTAGTGCTGTGTTTAGTGTCCAGCGGTAGTGCGGTGTTTCTGACCAGATATCTCTCCAATTGTGAAAAGATCAGGAGTAAATTCCTTCCGGAATTCTTTCAAAACTGATTTAAATCTGATCACTCACTCAAACCAATTCAGAAGGTGTTCTGGGACGCATTTCAGGCGAAACTGGACAAGTGTGAACGCATCTTGTTTAAACCACATATGTAAATTTTACTCCTGGCAAACTGTTAAAAAAAATAAACGTGTGAGAGGGTGTTATAGGCTATATATGTTGTAGTCAGATATGATGGCGCTACTGCAACACGCGTCGCCGCAAATGAGTAGCAAGCCAACACAAAAGAAAAAAAAAAAAAAAGTTGTTCTGTCCTGTGTGTTCTGTGCTGATTAACTGAGACTTGTTACGGCACTTGCATATTGTTGCCCTTGACTGTTTTTAGTGGCTTCTATTGCTCTCATCTGTAAGTCGCTTTTGGATAAAAGCGTCTGCTAAATGACTAAATGTAAATACGCAAACTGCCGTAAGTAAAACTGAAAAAGTAAGTCTTAGATGCTGAAAAACACAATCATCTTCATTAAAACTAAACTAAATGCTCTTACCAGTGCTTAGCTCGCTCTTTCTCCTGTTGCGGTCTTTGATCTTGAGCTGATGAATAAAATGCAGCTCATATCTGCTGCTTTCATTGACGTGAACGCCGTTAAATGTGCATCTAGCGCATTCAGATTTATATTAATTTAGCGGAGAAGTGTAAGGTAAGACATGTTTTTATTAGTTTAGATTGTGCAGCCGTTTCGTTTGCGAGCGCCTACGATCAGCCTAACCTCAGCTTATCAAAAATGCCTTTTTACTGTGGTGGTGATAGTAGGCTAAACGTTTAAACTAGCATTGAGATGCTTGAAGTGTTTGATATCTATGGATTTTATTATAGGCAAGACAAGTCCAGTGTTGATTAGAGAGGCTAAAGCGTCGGTTAACTCACTGTCGGTTAACCGCTGGACGCTTGCTGTCACTTTAAAAAATAAAAACTTTAACAAAAAAAAATGCTCCAAACATTTTTCTAAATGAACTTAAAGAAACTAAACGAAATATAACTACTTTGACATTAAATGTCTTTGGTGTATGAATGAGTGAGTGAATGGGTGAATGTGAGGCAGTATGTAAAGCGCTTTGGATGGCCATGGGTCTGTTGAAAGCGCTATATAAATGCAGTCCATTTGCCATTAAAACCAAAGCTGAACTACTGTAATGGCTGCTACAGTGTGTAATCGGGAGGATGAAACACACGGGCCGGGCGAGGGCCTTTCAGCTTCTTCTGCACGCACACGAGAGAGTAACGCGAGTAACAAACTCATTTACATTTCAGAAATTGGAATTGCGTTACTTGATTAAAAAAAAACTAATATTTAGTTACATGTGCGTTACCGCTAAAAG
The DNA here is from genome assembly GCA_018749465.1 of Paracanthobrama guichenoti. Classification (NCBI taxonomy): domain Eukaryota; kingdom Metazoa; phylum Chordata; class Actinopteri; order Cypriniformes; family Gobionidae; genus Paracanthobrama; species Paracanthobrama guichenoti. The sequence continues at coordinate 4,870,750 of CM031966.1, read as the reverse complement.
TAGTGGATTTACAGTAACGCGTTACTCCCAACACTGGTTATTATTATGGTAATTGTATGTAATGTATGTAACGCTTTATTTTAGTGTCCTTGTTAGATTTAATGAAAAATGCATCATGGTTTCCACAAAAATATTGCATTTTAAAATATATTGCAATGGAAAACTTTTATTTTGTAATAATATTTCACTATTTTTACTGTATTTTATATCAAATAAATGCCGCCTTGGTGAGCAGAAGAGACTCTCACAATCATTACAAAATCTTTTAAACAGTGTAAATATGGTATCAGAGTATGTTATTACCATTGTATATGCCAGAGTTTGGCAATATTTACACAGCACGTTTGGCCCACTAATTTATGAATTAGCAAAGGCATATCTCAGCCGTGATGATTTGGCATCAGTGTGAGGGAACAGGGAAGAGCATGTCCAGTCCACACGAGGCCTGAGACAGACGGCTGTTGTTGAAATCTGGCGCACTAGACCCTTATCTGCCGTCGAGCCTTACACAGGGTGTAACGAGAGTAAACATGGATCAAAATAAGTCAAAATAACAGGCTGCTGCATTTAATCTAGTTTAAGGTTCACACACAGTGACGAGCTCAAATTAAAGGAGCTTTATTACTGAGTGCTAGTTCACATTATAGTTACTTATAGTAAGTAGAACATAGGGCTGGACGATTTGACCTAAAAGCAAAATCTCGATTAACTGAACATTTTATCACAATTTTATTACGATTGCTTTTTTTTGCTTTCCTTTTTTTGCCCTCATAGTTCACTGATAAGGTTTGTACTGCAAATATGTTCAACTATTAAAGGTGGGATATGTGACATTGTGATTTTAAAATACTTGAAGGAAACGGCTCACTTTCAGCAGTTATTGTCTACGGGTCGTAACATTTCTTACAGATTAGTTTGTTGTACATCAGATAAATTAGCACAGTAGGCCTACATTTCATTTATCTGAATGCATTAATGAGCGAGTGATTGTGTGTGAATTAGTCATACGGTCTCTATTAATTACGAAGCTGTGGTGTGTAGTTACTTCAGAGGTAGACACATCTATGCTATAACGGTTGAGTTTCTAAGCTACCTCAGTGATGAATCACAGGACAGCGTTGAGTTTCTGCGCTCCTCTCTGCACGCACAATCTTCACGTGATGTGCGAGCTACTGTTTGTGTGTCACAATATATCAGGCATTAGGTCAACATAATACACATCCGATGCTCTAAAATCACTTCAGTGTTCAAGTGGGCAGGCCTTAAAACACATACAATTGACAAAGTTTTGTGAGGACGCAAGTGAAAGTGATCTTGCTTCAGGGCGCGCACGTTGTCAGACATGATAACTCGGCTCTCTGTGTCACAGAAAAAGCTCACAAGCACTGAACGGCGATTAACTTACCTGTGTAAACTGTGTAAAACATGCAATCACCATAGTAATTCTGTGCATCCAGACTGTATGAACAAAGATAACTGCTCCTGAATCTTTCCGTGTGCCTGCAAACTGCACTTGATGTGACTGATGGGGCGGAGTCACGTGACTAAAACTGAAATAACCGACATGGGAAAATTATGCTGGTTAAAGGTTCTGAATTAATTTTAATCGATTAATCGCCCAGCACTAGTAGAATGCCTGTTAGGGAGCATCAAAATAAAGTGTGGGCGTCTGCGTTTGGTACATTATTTAACTGACACCATCACTGTTTGGAGAATCCTCTTCATCTCATCCTGACACTTTTGCTTCACTGAGCCTTGAAAAGCACGAGCTCAGCCACACTTTATATTCTCTTCATGTTTAAGAAAACAAAGCAAGGTAAATCAATCCTGAAAAAAGTCAGTGGGAGCTTCTGGATTAGTGTGCGATCCGTCTGGAGGCATGAAGAATGTTACTTTATGAAGCTGAAAACAATATTAACTTAAATGATGTGCATTAATGTGATATCCTTTTTGTTCCTTTCCGAGTCTCAAACAGATCTAGAACACATTAGCGATGCTTCCATCCACCTATTTTAAGTGCATTTTGGGACATCGCATTTAAAGAACGCAGGATGCGTATAAATTCTAAAAATGTGCATAATTTTTCATAAAATATGATGGAAACACATTTGCAGATTAAATCCCTCGATGCGCAACAAAAAACTCAGCAGAGGCTGTGATTGGACGACTGGACTAACCAGTGGACCAATGGCATCGCAGCATCTCAAATGTTGGTATGGTGGCTCTGAGAAGCCTGAGAATGATTTGATTTAATTCCCTCCAGAAGCGTCTCACACGGTTGCGTTCCCAAACACCAAAGAACATGACAGCGTTTATCGTATTTCATCTGACACATTTATGATGGCGGGAAAAAGAGCCTGATTGAAGCAACTTACATTTTTATTACTGATCAGGGCTCCAGACGAACATTAGAGAGCAGTGGCGGCAGCACCTGATTTGGTGGTGCTGGAGGAAAATGCATCATGAAAGTAATTTAATCATAACTTGACAATTGCTTTGTGTTGTTTTGTTAAGTGCGTTTGTTTATTGGAAATGTAACAGTGATGCGCTGAGCTTGGATTGATAGCAGATAAAATGTACTTTAACAACAGTAATGTGCAAAAACCTAATTTTTACAGGGAAAATGTAAATCTTCTACCCTTATTGAATGAGCCATTGTTCTTCTATAGTCTCACCCTGAACTGACCGACAGCTCCAGTGATTACAAAAGCAGATCTTTACTTGCTTTCTGGGTAATTCACTAATTCATTCGAAGAAAAGGTTTTGTTTTTCATGAGACTTTGTGACTTCCTATTTTTTCCATATATTAGGGAGTGGTTGGATAATATGAATGTCTGGATAAGTCAGAAAGTGCTCCTCTGCCGCCATCTACTGGTTATAGTGATAATTTCATGTGCTTTTTAAATAAAAGTGCTTGTTTGTCACAAAATGGCCTACGCCTTTAAACTTTTAGTTTTACAAATCATCACATTAAAAATAACTTAATTAAAATAGTTTTTATGATGTTTCTCATATCTAACAGAAATGGCAGCTCTTATCGGTTGGGCACCGTGTTGGTCGCACCAGCAGGAAAAAAGGGCGCAAAATGTCTGGAGTCCTGCTGATATCTTGTGCCAGTTTCCCAGGAAGTGATGAGCTCTTGAACACATGGGATGGAAACGCTGCTTTATTCCAAAAATGTTTTATTCACAACACATGGCTACTGAGTGGCGTTTCTGTACCTGGTAGGGGTTGCATAGACTAGTCGACTTTAATGCTCTGCCGTGATGCTTTCAGCCCGGCGTCGACGGGTCGCTGGCCTATAGAGGGCGCAACAGGATCAGCCATTTCCTGACACGCTCTCGCTCCATTTTCAACAATTAAAATGACAAATAAACGCATACTCAGAGAGCTCTCCACAAGATATGTTTGATTATGCCATCTGGATGCTCAAATTGATCAGGAAAATGCAGGTTTTAAACAGCTTACTATACACACAAGTTAATCGCCGTTCTGAACTAATGCATACTGCATATATTGTAACGCACACACATAGCTCACGCATCACGCAGAGATCGCGCGCGCCTCACACAGAATCACTCGGTAGTGCAGAAATGTATTGTCAACACTGTTTCTGTGATTTATCAATAAAATAGTTCTAGCATATATTTCTAGATAACTAAAACTCACAGCTTCACTATTAGAGAGACACTGCCAATTAATTCACACACAATCGCGCTCACACTCTCACTAATGCAGTCTATAAATCTTCACTGTGCTACTTTATCTGATTCAGAACGAGCAGAAATCTGTGAGAAATATAATGACCCAAAGACAAAAGAACTGATTTAATAAAAGCTGTTATGTAGGAGCAATAACCTTTTGGGCAGTGCTGTGTCATATCAGCTGTGCACAAAAAAACCTGCGTTCAGTCTCAGCTCGAGGTTCAGGCTTATTTGTTCATTAATGACGTCATCATCGACTCGACTTTCATCACATAAATGTCGACTTTAAAGGGGGGGGTGAAACACTCAGTTTCAGTCAATCTCATGTCAATCTTGAGTACCTATAGAGTAGTGTTGCATCCTTCATATCCCCGAAAATTCTTTAGCTTTATTATATTTATAAAAGAAAGATACGCCGTAGCGATTCTTTCCGAATAAAACCGAGCGGCTGGAGGCGTATCGTGAGGGAGGAGCTAAAGAGTCACGAGCGCGCGCAGCTATTGCGTTCAGAGCGTCTGAAAGCTGTAACATCCTTAAACGTGGAAAAGTTAACGCAAAGCATGTTAATGGCCGTGCATTTGCTCTCTTGCTCTGGTCGCACGCGCGCCCTTCCGGGAGAAGAGCCCGTACAAGGACATTCCGCCTTGTTGACGTCAAGCGGACCCATACTCGAAAAAAACTTTCCGAAACTTGTGAGAAACCGGAAGTATTTTTGCCACAGAAATACTCCATCAAACGTCCAACTTATTTTTTGAAACGTTGTCCATGTTTAGCATGAGAATCCAAGTCTTTAACAGTGTAAAAAGCTCAGAATGCATGAAACAGCATTTCACCCCCACTTTAAAAAAATCTGAAGACGTTCAACCCCTAGTACCTGGACAGATTTTCTCTGGAGAAATCGGACTCTCCGCCGTCCGTCCCGTAACCTTGCGGTGGAAGGTCGCTCCGCAGAGGGCTGAAGTCCGAGCACACGTCCTCCGTTCTGTCCAGGCTGCACTGAGTGGACGCTGGCCGGCACATCTGTCTCTGGTAGTACATGTGTATGCTGTCCCGTGATGGAATGTTCCCCTGCAGGGAAGCAGACGAGGTGTTAACCTCAAGGTTTGCAGTTCTGTCCATTACGAGCATGATGCTCATTCATCAGAGGAGTGACTACACAAGTGCTGCTATACTGATTTTGCCTAAAAGATGCAATTCATAACAGTGTTACTGCAGTATTACTGAAATACTACTATAATATCAATATCTTGACATTTTTATATTTTCAGTTTCATTTTTAAGTTTAAGTTAGGGCATACAGTAACACTTTATTTTAGGGTTCAGTTCTCACTATTAACTAGTTGCTTATTATCATGCATATTACAAGGGTATTGTCTGTTTATTAGCACTCATAAAGCACATATTAATGCCTTATTCTGCATGATCATATTCTACACCCCTTAATCCAACACATAACCACAACCTTACTAACTATTAATAAGCAGTAGTTATGAGTTTATTGAGGCAAACGTTGCAGTTAATAGTTAAAGTGTGTATATATATATATATATGGTCATATGGACATATACTTTTTCATGTTTTTATATACATTATATTAATATAAATATTATATAATAATAATATTAATAAAACGTATTAATACATTTATGGATGGATGGATAAAAAAATGGAAATTAATAAAATTAATATTATTGTCATCTAGTCAATATACTATGTGTCATAATTATTATTTTTAATATTTAAGTTAATCTTTATTTTTATGTTATTACTTCAACTTATTTATTTATTTGATTTCTGTCCACGTTTTCTAAGTTTATTAATATTTTATTTTAGCTTTATTTCAATTACTTATTTCAACAACACTGCTTTAAAACATGCAGTATTGTCAAAAAAAAATAATTATTAATAATAATAATAATAATAATAATAATAATAATAATACTTTTATATATATATCCATCCGTCTGTTTGTTTATCCATCAACCCAGCCATCCATCTATCTGTCCATCCATCCGTCTATCTAGCCATCTATCTATCTGTCCGTCCGTCCATCTGTCCATCTCTCTGTCCATCTATCTATTTGTCCGTCCGTCCATCGGTCTATCTATCTGTCCATCCATCTATTTGTCCGTCCGTCCATCGGTCTATCTATCATCTATCTATCTATCTGTTCATCCATACATCCATCTATCATCCATCAATCTGTCCATCCATCTATCCATCCATCCGTCTATCTATCTATCTATCTATCTATCTATCTATCTATCTATCTATCTATCTATCTATCTATCTATCTATCTATCTATCTATCTATCTATCCATCCATCCATCCATCCATCCATCCATCCATCCATCCATCCATCCATCCATCCATCTATCTATCTGTTCATCCATCTGTTACAGGTGAGGCTCCCTCTTCACTTCCTCCGGATCACCAGAGGGAGCTCTCACCTGAATATTGACTGTTATCATTCGGACTGCATTTCCCATAGGCCCTCATACCTGAGACTGATGCACCTGCACCTCATTACACTCACACACACTATTTAAGCACCACACGCATACACCACCTTTGTGAAGTCTTGGTTTGCCTTGGTGATCATTTCTGAGCGTTTATTCTGTGGACTGTTACTCTGTTTTGAACCCGGACTGTTTCCTGTTCTCTGTACCTTTGCTGCCTGCCCTGACCATTGCCTGTACCTGTTTTTGATTCTGCCCTGCCTTCTGCATTGTCTCTGCTGTGTCTCAACCCTGTTTGACTCTGTTTAAAATAAAGCTGCAAATGGATTCTCACTCCGATGACTCCTCGTTACACCATCCATCCATCCATCCGTCTGTCTATCTATCTATCCATCCATCAGTCTGTCTATCTGTCCATCCATCCGTCCATCATCCATTCATCCGTCCATCCATCCATCCCTCTGTCTATCTATCTGTCCATCCATCCATCCGTCCATCCGTCCATCATCCAGCCGTGTATATAAAAACATGAAAAAGTGTCATGTAATTTATAGATATTGGCATGAGTATAAACACTATCTGCATTGTAAGAATGATATAAAATAATGATATAATCTAATTAAGATCTCTTAATGTTAAATTGTGGTTACAGTATTTCAAAGTTAAAATATTAACTGAGAATTAAAAAAGGAAATAGAACACGCAATAAAGATCCATACGTGTCATGTGCAACCAATATCAGATGATGAAACACAAATGCACAATAGCACTCAATAGTGTGTGACTGTGACAGCGCTACCTTTTTGACCTCGTGAGTGAGCATGCAGCGCTCGATGCGCAGGACGGTGGAGATGTCGATGTGCTCCTGACCGATGGAGTTGAGCCAGGCGGTGAAACTGTCCAACAGGGCCAGGAAAAGCACCCAGGAGAACTTGAGTATGTTCAACACTCGCTTCAGGATGTTATCTGGAGCAGAGAGAGCAGAGCTGATGAATGTGACGCCGTAACTCATCGAGGTTATAATAATACGAGGAGGCCGTTGATGAGTGGTCATACCTGGACCTTCAGATACCTCCTCCTCCACAACCCCTTCATCCTGACCGGCCTCCTCAACGGCCACATGCACTGAAAAGAAAAAACAAACTACATTAATATGCAATAACAATGTTATTACCATGTAATAAGCACAAAATACCCGATTCATTACACGTCACTTCTGCAGTGAAATGTTTACAAATTGTGAGTCCGTCTATCCGTCCATCCATCTGTCCATCTATCTATCAGTCCATCAGTCCATCCATCCATCCGTCTATCTATCTGTCCATCAAGCCATCCATCCATCCATCCGTCTATCCATCATCCATCCGTCTATCTGTCTATCCATCCATCCGTCTATCCATCATCCATCCGTCTGTCTATCCATCCATCCGTCTATCCATCATCCATCCGTCTATCTGTCTATCCATCCATCCGTCTTTCCATCCATCCATCCATCCATCCGTCTATCTATCTGTCCATCAAGCCATCCATCCATCCATCCATCCGTCTGTCTATCCATCCATCTGTCTTTCCATCCATCCATCCATCCGTCTGTCTATCCATCCATCTGTCTTTCCATCCATCCATCCATCCATCCATCCATCCATCCATCCATCCATCCAAATGTTCATATTTCTATTATTAAAGAATTAAAGAATTATATTATTATTATTATTATTATTATTATTAATATTATTAAATATTATTATTATTATTAAATATATGCAAATTAGGGCATTACATTTCATTACATAATGCCTCATTTACATATTTAAACAACATTTCATAAAACTTGTAATGCAAAAAACAGTTTGCAATTCCTTGTGCAATCAATCAACTGTGGAAGTATATGCTGATGTCTATTAGTCACATTTTTCACCTGGAGTGTCTTGCCTTAAATATATTAACTGAATGTTTTATTGGCTCAAGCTGGCGGCCTCAGCGTTGGGTCTGAATCCGCTGGCTGGCGAGGCGGCTGAAACCCCGTCCAGCCATCATATGGGATGAATTGACCGTAGCGAATGCAACACAGTCCCAAGAATGCCGGGGCCTGGAAGCCGCCCACCAGGAGGGAACTGGCAGAGACCGCCACTGCAAGGCCTCTATTTACAAACTGCAGCAAAGGAGATTTAATGAGGTACTTGACATTCCCAGCAGAGTCGCGTTTGTGTGTACAAAACGTCTATTAATGACCCAAGCGTGGCATTCTGAGGAACAGAGCGCTATAGAGCGGTCGAGACCAGTCCTAAAGTTGATACAAGCAGTCATCGAGGGCCCAGACACGCCAGGGGCCGCAGCAAGACGGTCCAAAATAAACCAGCGGATCATAACTTCTGACGCATATCCGCTTGTCATAAGTGGTTTTATGGATCTTTTTTACACCGAAGGGCTGCATTTTCATGATCTCACTGAGGGCTGGACCAGTAACTGATTATCTGTAATCTGATTACATAACAAGATTCCAAAGTAATTAGATTATATTACATTTTAAAATTGATCATAATCAGATTACAGTTACTTTTTATTTTCCCTATCTCTTCTTTTTTCCCTTTACATAAAAATAGTTTTGAAAGTTTACATGATCTAAGAGCCATCTGTCCTTCACTAATTTTATAAGTATCTTTCTTTCCTTAATGTTACATTTGTATGATTTAACCCTCTGGTACTGTTCGTGTGTCAGTCAAAAAATGACTGTACTATATTTTGGTTCGATAAAATGTTTTGTTTAATATTGTGTATTTTTAGAGGATTTTACGGTACTAAATAATATTTATGCTGTAGTTATAATCCATTTATTCACTTTTTGAGCAACTTAAACTGGCGTAAATCTTGACTGCTTTAGAGCACAGACATTGGTCTCTATTCAAAGAAGACACGTGGCAGATTATTGCTGAAGTGAAAAATGTTTAAAAAAAGCGAACTTGAAAATGGTTATAAAATTTGACATTTATTGTTATGAAAAATGCACAAAAAAATACCATTTTCAATTTTTATATGAAATACATGTTCTCCAAAACAAGTTTTACTCTAAAAACTTGAATCTAAATCTAAACAAGTTGTGTTCCAAATCTGAGGTTGAGATCTCAAAAAATGAGCTTTCTGTCAGATTTTGTTTGGCCGCAGTATCAAATTCGCCTCCCTTTCATTTCCAATGCCCTCATTTTGACCGCGAACAATACAAGTGACTATTTTTATCAGGACATTTAACCTTTTCGAATCATGTCGATTTTTTTTTCACACAGAAAGTGTGAAAGTCCCTATTTTTGGGCAGTTTCTCCTATTCTTCTTTGCAGGACCTCTCAAGCTCCATCAGGTTGGATGGGGAGTGTCAGTGCACAGCCGTTTTCAGATCTCTCCAGAGATGTTCAATCGGGTTCAAGTCTGGGCTCTGGCTGGACCACTCAAGGACATTCCCAGAGTTGTCCTGTAGCCACTCCTCTGTTATCTTGGCTGTGTGCTTAGGGTCGTTGTCCTGTTGGAAGAGAAACCTTTGCCCCAGTCTGAGGTCCAGAACGCTCTGGAGCAAGTTTTGGAGCAAGGATGTCTCTGTACATTGCTGCATTCATCTTTCCCTTGATCCTGACTAGTCTCCCAGTTCCTGCCGCTGAAAAACATCCCCACAGCATGATGCTGCCACCACCATGCTTCACTGTAGGGATGGGAGATGGGATTAGTCAGGTGATGAGCAGTGCCTGGTTTCCTTCATTCAGGCCAAAGAGTTTAACATATGTTTCATCAGACCAGAGAATTTAGTTTCTCATGGTCTGAGAGTCCTTCAGGTGCCCTTTGGCAAACCCCAGGTGGGCTGTCATGTGCCTTTTCCTGAGGAGTGGCTTCCGCCTGGCCATTCTCCCACACAGGCCTGATTGGTGGAGAGCTGGTTATTCTTCTGGAAGGTTCTCCTCTCTCCACAGAGAAACGCTGGAGCTCTGTCAGAATGACCATCGGGTTCTTGGTCACCTCCCTGACTAAGGCCCTTCTCCCGATTGCTCAGTTTGGCTGGGCGGCAGCTCTAGGAAGAGTCCTGGTGGTTCCAAACTTCTTCCATGTATGGATGAGGCCACTGTGCTCATTGGGACCTTCAATGCTGCAGAAATGTGTCTGTGCCCTTCCCCAGATCTGTGCCTCGATATAATCCTGTCTTGGAGGCCTTGGACTTCATGGCTTGGGTTGTGCTCTGACATGCACCGTTAACTGTGGGAACTTATATAGACAGGTGTGTGCCTTTCCAAATCATGTCCAGTCAGCTGAATTTACCACAGGTGGACTCCAGTCGAGGTGTGGATGATCAGTGGAAACAGGAGCACCTGAGCTCAGTGTTGAGTGTTATGGCAAAGGCTGGGAATACTTATGGATGTAATTATCCATATTAATGGATTAATACATTTGTAAAGATTTCAAACAAACTTCTTGCATGTTGTCATTATGGGGTATCGTTTGTAGAACTTTGAGGAAAATAATGAATTTAATCCATAACAAAATGTGGAAAAAGTGAAGCGCTGTGAATACTTTCCGGATGCACTGTAGAAACAAGAAAATCCTGCACACTCTCCCAACTCGCAAAAAGCAGCTTATTCAGCAATGTTTCGGTCCATTAAACAAATGCCTGATGAAGGACATGGGACTGAAATGTTGCTAAAAATATATTGAGATACTTTTTGCAAGTCGGGAGAGTGTGTTTCCTAAAACCCAATAGATTACGTTAACTACAATTTTCATTATGTAATCTGTAATGGACAATTTGTAAGTAATCTACCCAGCACTGCCTAGAGCCGTAACCACTGTCAAAACAAACCCCAATGAGTGCGAAGTGTATGACCGCTTTAAACGAGAGGTTGAGCGTACCTTCCTTCGGCTCCTTCTTGGTTGTGCTGCTCTCCGTGTACCTTTGCCAGAATCTGCGTCTTTCCTTACTCCGCTCTTTCATGGCGGTTTTCGAGTCAGTTATCCAGGCATGATACACAAACTGAGAAGCAAAGAGTCACGTCAGACAAACATATGGACAGTGCGGGAATCTAAGTAGTGAGTTATGCCATGTCTAATTTGTTTTAAATTTATCTACAGAGTGGCATTTCCAATCAGTGTTTGAGCCCAATTGAATTGTTCCCCTACTGAAAAACAAAGAGTCTTATACATGCAGGGTATAAACGTTCCAGTACAGGATGAAAACTAGCCTTCAGATGAGCTGGCAAAACAGACTATTTAGGAAAAGCATCACTTTAGATATTCCTGTCAATCAAAGACACCAACACAATGCACAAGACAGGAAACCAGCTTTAGGGGATGTTTTGCTCCAAAGAACAGGAATTCTGATGTCAGGTCTCATCCCAAAACGACTGATTACACTGTTCAGAGAGGAGAAAAACACAGCCTTTGTTTGACTGCCACAACCAAACCCCGGAAAAACCTCCCAGGAAAACCTGCAGCTCAACATGCACCGAGGGCTGGATGATATAGATAAAAATATGACATCTTTTCAGACTTTTGATAGTATTTTATCTGTCCGTCCATCCATCCATCCATCCATCCATCCATCCATCCATCCATCCATCCATCCATCCATCCATCCATCCATCCATCCAATCGTCTGTCCAACCATCTATCCATCAACCAATCCATTAGTCAGTCCATCCATCCATCCCTTTATATAGCTATCCATCCATCCATCCATCCATCATCCATTTATCCATCCATCCATCCATCCGCCTATATATCTATCCATCTATCCATCCATCATCTATCCGTTCATCCATCCATCCATCCATCCATCCATCCATCCATCCATCCATCCATCCAATCGTCTGTCCAACCATCTATCCATCAACCAATCCATTAGTCAGTCCATCCATCCATCCCTTTATATAGCTATCCATCCATCCATCCATCCATCATCCATTTATCCATCCATCCATCCATCCATCCGCCTATATATCTATCCATCTATCCATCCATCATCTATCCGTTCATCCATCCATCCATCCATCCATCCATCCATCCATCCATCCATCCATATGTTTATCCATCCATCCATGTTTATCCATCCATCCATCCGTCTATATATCTATCTATTCATCCATCCATTCGTCTATCCAACCATCCGTCTATCCATCCATTAGTCAGTCCACCCACCCATCCATCCATCCACCCATCCATCCGTATATTCAACCATCCATCCGTCTATATATATCTATCCATCCATCATCCATCCATCCGTCTATATATCTGTCTATCTATCCATCCATCCAATCGTCTATCCAACCATCCATCCATCAACCCATCCATTAGTCAGTCCATCCATCCATCCCTTTATATAGCTATCCATCCATCCATCCATCATCCATCTATTTATCCAACCATCCATCCATCCATCTGTCTATATATCTATCCATCATCCATCCATCCATCTGTCTATATATCTATCCATCTATCCATCCATCATCTATCCATCCATCCATCCATCCATCCATCCGTCTATCTGTCTATCCATCCATCCATCTATATATCTGTCTGTCTATCCATCCATCCATTCATCTATCCAACCATCCATCCGTCTATCATCCATCAATCCATCCATCCATCCATCCATCAACCCATTCATTAGTCAGTCCATCCATCCATCCATCTGTCTATATATCTATCCATCTATCCATCCATCATCTATCCATCCATCCATCCATAAATCCATCCATCCATCCGTAATCAAGGCACATGGTTTTGAAAGAAGTTCAATGGACAGTTTACTAATTTTAGAAAGTTTAGAAAGCAAATCAAACTTACATATTCTAGCACAATGTTTACTACTGCAGTTTAAATCAGTCATTAAAACACCTTACCATCTTCACAATTTCATGCTAGAAAGGTTATAATAACAGTATTTATTATAACCTTATAACTAATTTTATATTTCCAGCAACATTATCTCAAATTTATCATGAATATTTAATATATCACCCAGCCCTGCATGCTTCTGCAATCTACTGCATAATACACTGCATTTCCTTGGCATGCAATGCACCGTATCCGTTCTGTTCAGATTGACGTGCAACTGAAATAATCTGCCGTTTGCCTCAATCTGCTCTCCAGTTAAATGAGCACAGAGCCATGAATGCATGAATATTGTGCAACTGGGGAGCAGGAAAATGCAGTGGAGCACAATGGCCATCGATGCTCATAGAGGACAGAGCTGACACACACTATAGCATACAGGAAGAGAGGAGATATATCAGGCATTGTGAAGTACCTTGGCTGCCCTGATTACATACTGCAGTACAGTTTTGGGCAGTTTAATGACAGACTTTGGTAAAGCCAGCAAAGCAGAGGCAAACTTTCGGATAGCTCTCTACAAGAGACGACAGAGCAGGGATTGAGTTAGTCGGGCGTGAGGGTCTGTGCTATTGCTGTTACCGCTCTTCCACGCAGGAAGCGAGCAGTTAGTGGTCTGGTAAATAACGAAACATTGTTAAGTGCTGAGGGAACAAAACAAGAACACATTGAAGAAAACATTTTCATACCATTGAGCCATTTAGGTTACACACATTTTAGTTGGGAACGACACAATGAAGCACAATGTTATGAGACGTAACCTAGAAATGGGGATGTTAATGGAGCACATGCACTACAGCACAGACGTTTCTGGAATATTTACCTGGAATGCTGATCTTTTGGGAGGATCATCATCCTTTTTGTCCTCCTCTTCCTCTTCTTCCTCACTATCGGTCTCAAATAAGTAATAATTGCCACTTCGAACCACTAAAAGAGGCAACAATCACACATCACTTCCTTTGAAGCAGGGTTAGTATCATTAACTACAACTATTACAAACAGCTCTGTTCACTGAAATACAAATAAGCATATTAGTTGGAAAAAAAAACTGAAAGAAAATGAGAAATGTTGCCGTGGCAATAAATTAATGTTGAAGCATTAACATTTTTAACTGGAAATAAATAATATCTAAAACTGAAATAATTAAACCTAAATAGCAATATTAAAAATAAAAGCAAAATGGCAAAAGCACATGACAAAATTACTAAAAATTAAACTAAAATATAATAAAACTAAAATAACACTGTTTTGACATCAATACAATACACACACACACACACACACACAATATATATATTAGGGCTGTCAATCGATTCAATATTTTAATCGTGATTAATCGCACCTTTGTTGTGTGATTAATCGCACACTTATCGTAAAATTAAGCATACGCCATTTATCTCATTAAACACATTCATTTCGTCATCATTTGCTATATTCAGCAAAGTTAACAATCAGAAAACTGTATTTTCTGCAAGCTTCAAGGATCACTGGACACCAAATAACCAAATATAGGGAGTCCATATAATTATATTATATAACAAATTTATACACACCTAAACATCCATGAAACATTACTGAAAAAGATGTTACAGAATTCACAGAGTACAGTGCATCTATACAGAGCAACAACAACGAGATTGTTTTCATTTTAGAGGAGTCAAGCTGCGATACCAAACAGGAGATGCCAAAAAACTCCTAAAGCAGTTGTTCCCAACTACGTTCCTGGAGGCCCTCCTCAATCAAACACACCTGATTCAGGTCATCCGCTCATTAGTAGTGACTCCAAAATCTGATGTGGGTGTGTCAGACAAAGGAGACATGCAAAATGTGCACTGTTGGTGGGCCTCCAGGAACGTGGTTGGGAACCACTGTCCTAAATCAACGGCTTTGACTGCATAAACCTACGATTACTAAACGCAACAATGTACACGTGACAAACCAAACATTATCCTTACCGAGTGTGTGTGGAAACGACGCGAATGTACTGTGTGTCTGTGCATGAATGCAGCGATCAGTGATCGAGACCAACACTCTTCAGAAACAGTCACAGAATACGACAGCTCGTGTTTTAAAGCAAAGCACACACTGGAATGAATAATTCACCAAAAATGCAAAGTGAGTCTCTATTCTCTCTGATGTGTCTGATGTGATCAGCCTGGCCTTCTTTACATTAGCGCTGTTTTGGACTGTTTGAGTGAATTCGATCACTGGATCACTTTAAACGGCTTTAAACGCCTGATCACAAACAGAAGCAGAATCGGGTTGAAGAGGTGCTGTAGATGCTCAGAGTGAGTGTGATAAACTCTTCTAAGATCCTCTAAAGACATCAAAGAGATCTCCCTTTCCTATGAGAATCTGAACTGCAATATTCATCCGAATGATATCAGATCAGCATTGGGATCTGGAGAAATCATTTTAATTTCAGTTGCAAATAAAAATTCTGAACATGCAAAGAAGAGGAGACACTAACTGGATGCATGATCAACCCACGGCTTCCACCATTGCTTCCTCTTGCCTTTCTTCTTCTCTTTGCTAACCTCTCCTGTAATGCAGAAACATGAACACACACACACACACACACACACATTAAAACCATTTCAAAGAGCGCACATTTACTCTGAGGTCTGGTATGCGCGTGTGTGATCATGTGTTTTAGATTTGATTGCAATGCATTTAACGCCGCCGTTGAGCGCAGGCACTTGTGGAATTTACAAATCTCCAGTCTGACACTGATGCTGGACTAAAGTGTGTTCTGACAAAGACAAACGTGTGTGAAGGACAAGACACACTTTTATTTTTAGTTTACGTGAATTAAATGTATTCTAGTTATTAATATATTTGGATTATTCTCAGGAACTACTAATATCATTAACTGGATACTGAATTATGCTTATTCTTTAATTATACATGTATTATTTGATACATTTAATTCTGTTTATAGTATACTTAAAGTATTTAGAGTCTCCATCAAGGCTGTGTTTATCAGATCATAACTCCAGTAGATCAGTGTAATACTCCTCCAGTGTAGATCAGCTGTTCTCTGTGTGAATATACAGTAAAGTGTGATTTATTCCTGTGATCAAAGCTGAGTTTATCATCATTACTCCAGTCTTCAGTGTCACATGACCCTTCACTCATCATTCTCATATGAGGATCTGATGATCAACACACATTTATGATTATTATCAGTGATGAAAACAGCTTCATGTTTTTGTGCAAACGGTGATGCGTTTGATTTCTCAGGATTCTTTGATGAACAGCATTTATCTGAAATAGAATCTTTTGTAACATTATAAATGTCTTTACTGTCACTTTTGATCAATTTAATGCATGTTTGGTGGGAATTCTTGATTCAGTAATGTTTTCAAATAAATACTTAAACTATACCTTCATCTTCATCCTCTTCCTCATTCACTACTGAGTGACTCTCCCCACTTTCCTGAGCCAAAGACAACATCCTCTCTTTCCCTCTCTTAAACTTCTGCTGTCGGCTTTTGATGCGGTCCATCCTGAGAGAAACAGACAGAGGAAAATTGATGATGGTTGCTTGAGTTCAGCCTGTTTGCTTGAGTTGACCTAATTTAGCTTTTCCCTTGAACACAATCAGAGTATAATTGAAGAAAAAGAGGCAGAGAGTTTGAGTGTGTCTTCATGTCAGGACAAGCAAAGAAAACAGTCTGAGCTCTACTAGAGCAGGTTTTCCTGCTTGAATGTTGATTATTTCCTCATATTCTCCATTGTTGCGGCTCCTCTCTTCCCAGTCTGTCAGTAACGCTCTGTTTAGTTCCTGTCTCTATGAAGCCCCACCTTCTGAAAAGCACACTGTGCTCTGATTGGTCGGCTGGAGCAGTGTGTTGTGATTGGTGTTTGGGAAATGCCCTGCCCTGTACCATAACCGCCAGTTTCAACACACTACTAACTAACTCAACCAGACCACGCCCCTTTATTCTGCGTATGAATGATTTAAATGTGGAATATTGTGGTGTGCCCCAAATCAGGTGCTCACGCCACTGCTCTCAAATGTTAGTCTGGAGCCCTGTAATAGGTCCTCTTTAAGAACCAATAAGCATTTATTCTCATTTGTTTGTGTTCATGCATCCATAAGCACATGATTTCATCGACTGTATGAAAAAGAATGCAGCAGCTGTCAGCAAAACAATGAGACATTGTGAGTCCCACACTGAGCCTTTCATGAACTCACTGTCTCTTCAGCAGATCCATGGACTTCTTCTCTTCTTCTATTCTGGCTTTAACCGCCTTCACGATGGTCGCCTGAAACAACTCCGCTCCTCTGACGGATGAGAAACAGTGAACAAACATACAAAACATGATGTGCTCATAATAAAAATGATTACATTCTGAAATATGGAGCAGTAAAATGTGCGAGCTGGAGTGCTTTTAAATACATATTTATGCATCATTTAGTGATTTTGTTTGTTTCATGGTCATGTGGTCTTGATATGTCCTAGACGTTAAGTTAATAAAACCCCAGACGATTGTGATTACATTCACACACAGGCACAGATGGAAAGCAAACAGCAGTAACGCGGAGGATGTGTGATGTGTGTACCTGGAGGCAAGGACCTGAGAAGAACGGATGTCAGCTACGACGTGCAGGAAGTAGTAGCTCATGAAAACTCTCCTCTGCAGCAGCAGGAAAGCGAAGCAGATGCTGTCCCAGATGATCCCGGCCTCGTCACTCGGCAACTCACACTGTTTGTGTGCGTGTTGCTCCGCTGCGTCACACATTACAATCATCAGAACACTATCAAGTTCTCCTATTAAAACTGATATTAAAATAAGCTAATAATTTTAAGTCATTTTTGGCTGTTATTTATATATATATATAAATGGTTTCCTTGATCTGAGTGCTTCAAAACTTAGTGACTTTTGTTTTTTTAGATATCAATCAAACAAACAAACAAACTGTAAAAAAAATCATGTGAGCATAAAAAAAAGAACATTTTCAAAAACCTTAGCCCTTGGCATTTATTACTTCAATTAATTGCCTATTGTAACAACATTAAGTTAAAGTGCCCATATTGCGCCATTTTAAAAGTTCCTAATTTGGTTTTGTTTTCTACAACAGCTTTACAGGCATCCACGGTCAAAAACACTTTAATGGTCTCATAATACACATTTCAGCATCAGCTGTTTTCTCTCAGAGTCTGGAACGGTTCGATCAAGGATTCAGTCTCTCTGAAAGGCGGGGAGTCTGCTTTCAGAGAGTCTACTCTACTCTGATTGGTCAGATGTCCCAGTCTGTTGTGATTGGTCTACTCTACTCTGATTGGTCAGATGTCCCAGTCTGTTGTGATTGGTCTACTCTGCTCTGATTGGTCAGATGACCCAGTCTGTTGTGATTGGTCTACTCTACTCTGATTGGTCAGATGGCCCAGTCTGTTGTGATTGGTCTACTCTGCTCTGATTGGTCAGACGACCCAGTCTGTTGTGATTGGTCTACTCTACTCTGATTGGTCAGATGACCCAGTCTGTTGTGATTGGTCTACTCTACTCTGATTGGTCAGATGACCCAATCTGTTGTGATTGGTCTACTCTGCTCTGATTGGTCAGATGACCCAGTCTGTTGTGATTGGTCAGATGACCCAGTCTGTTGTGATTGGTCTACTCTACTCTGATTGGTCAGATGTCCCAGTCTGTTGTGATTGGTCTACTCTACTCTGATTGGTCAGATGTCCCAGTCTGTTGTGATTGGTCTACTCTGCTCTGATTGGTCAGATGACCCAGTCTGTTGTGATTGGTCTACTCTACTCTGATTGGTCAGATGTCCCAGTCTGTTGTGATTGGTCTACTCTACTCTGATTGGTCAGATGACCCAGTCTGTTGTGATTGGTCTACTCTACTCTGATTGGTCAGATGTCCCAGTCTGTTGTGATTGGTCTACTCTACTCTGATTGGTCAGATGTCCCAGTCTGTTGTGATTGGTCTACTCTACTCTGATTGGTCAGATGGCCCAGTCTGCTGTGATTGGTCGACCGCTTACAGCATGTGTCAGAAATGAAATGCTCATTATCATATCTGACACACAGTGATACGAACAGTAACGATGGCGTGGGTTTTACCGTATCAATCTCATCAAAGTGGATTTGCTTTGGCAGCAGAAAACAGCGTCTTCTCCACATGAACAACACCAACCAAACTCTTCCCATCTCAGATACAACTACAGTGTGTGAGGGCGGGGCAAAGCAGACGCTGTTCGCCGGCAGTTCAGAATCACTTCTTTCTGCACTTTGACCTTTGAAACTTTGCAGACCTTTTACATTCACAAACAGTATTCTTACACACTACATGAGAGGTAATATCCGCACAATAGGGGCACTATTGTATATTCATTGTATATTTTTTAATTGTTTGATACAATACAATCAGAACCTATAAGTCCAAAGGCAGCATGTTTACAATTTGTGTGTTATTTGTCATGCTAGGTTCATTTTTGGTTAGATTAAGAACACTTAATAAAACGCACAGAATCGTTTCCAGCACAAAAACATGGGATTTGTGGCACCAAAAGTCATTGTCCCCTGACTTTTTGGTGCCACAAATCCCATGTTTGAATATTGAAAGTGAGCCTTCAATTCTTTGAACCAAAGAGGAAATCAAGGCATAACTTACGTTTTGAATATCCTTTTATAGTGCAAGCCAGACTGAACAACTGGATCAGCCAGCAGTGATTCGCCACCAGCGCTTTTATATATCCACAGGCCGCTACCTGAGAGCCAAGAGAACAGAAACCATGATGACATCCAGCAACAATATCATATCTGTGATATCGCAAATGTTGGATGAACCTCTTTGAAAGAGAACATCGTTGTTTGTTTATGAGAAATAGTCTCCATTTGTGTAAGTATTAGTCACTTCTTTTCACTTCACACCCTCTGAATACAGAGCATTTTTGAACAGAACGGCACAGATGTTATCATTTATGTCAGCCCACGGACATATTTAAAGCTACATCTTCGAATTAAAGATTTGAACGAACCTGCACTGAGCAGACACTTACTGAGAGAATGTTTTTCATGGTGATCACAAACACGTTGTACGCGATGAGGAAGTCCCAGTAATGAAGGATGCTTTTGATTGGCTTCAGTAACAGCTCGCCCCCAAAGATCAGGAAGTAGAAACAAGCGACCAGGTAACCCATACAGAAGATGCTGATGCGCGTGGTGCCCGTGATGAAGATGATGGTCAGGACGAACCAGAACAGGTAGCTGAACATGATCACCTTCAGCATATCCAAATACGACCTGCAAACACGATCATACTCTATAGATCAAACTTATATATTACCGTTCAAACGTTTGAGTTTTCTGAAAGAAATTAAAGCTACACTATGTATTTGTTCGCCGCTAGGGGTCGCTAACCTCTTCAGAACAATAACAAAGGCTTAAATTGATGATGCAGTGAATGAGCGTGGACTCACACCGATGGATCTAATAATGTTTATGGGGAAATAATGTTTCTGGATGAGTGTTTTTAACATGCCTGTGGTATGAAGCAGGGATTACTAATAAGAGACAGATATCAGCGCCACACACGAGTCCCGGCGGATATAAAGAAATGAGGACATTTAATTCTACCAATCTACCCGCAAGTGCTGAAGTACTACTCATACAGGTCCGTTTATTTGACTCAATGCTGTTTGACTTGGTGTCCACTATCTGAACTGCATCTGAGTGTGTTGAGAGGTATAATGTTATTCTGTGTGTTAGTTTGATGGCTGTGTGAGACTAGCGGTTGCTACATCATACTGATGATATTCTAATATTTCATCGTGCTGAGCTACATAACATTAATTCAATTTATGTACATTTGCTCACCTGTCTAATGAAGCACATGAACGGCATTCTCTGTCAAGTCGAAGTTTGTGAAGCTCTCGCCATCTCGAGTCATTCTCTTTTTTTTTCCAAAGTCTGCTTGCCATGGTCCGTAATGTTTGAACGAAACTACAACAGCGACCGCTAGATGTTACGCAGTCGTCCACGTCTGTTGCCATGGTTTCTACAGCAGTAAAAGGGAAACCGAGCATTGACAGGCGACGCCCTCACATGTAACACTGGCCTAGTGGTTTTTTTTGGATACTTTACTGAAAATTTTAATAGTTTAATAGTTTTGTTCAGCAAGGATGCATTAAACTGATCAAAAGTGATGTATCTCGGTTTCCACAAAAACATGAAGCTGTTTTCAACACTGATAATAATCATAAATGTGTGTTGATCATCAGATCCTCCTATGAGAATGATGAGTGAAGGATCATGTGACACTGAAGACTGGAGTAATGATGATAAACTCAGCTTTGATCACAGGAATAAATCACACTACACTATATATTCACACAGAGAACAGCTGATCTACACTGGAGGAGTATTACACTGATCTACTGGAGTTATGATCTGATAAACACAGCCTTAATGAGCAGAAGGGACTTTCAAAAACATAAAAATGGTTAATGTATATTGTGGCGAGGTGGATGAGCGAGAGACGTGGGAGCGAGCGAGACCGGTGCGTGATTGAGAATGAGCGTCCTCTCATGGGGGAGCCTCTCAGGCCTGGTCCTCTCTCGTCCTTCAGTGGTGTCGCTCGTCCTTATATGCCTCCGAGCTTCCTCATGAGTGTGCCTCGCAGGTGACGCTCATTCTCAATCACGCACCGGTCTCGCTCGCTCCTCCCACGTCTCTCGCCCGTCCACCTTGCCACATATATATATGCAGTGTTATTAGTATTAGACTGTAAATATGTGGTGTGATATGATTATATTATATTAGTTAGCCGATCTAAAATGGTGACGGTGCATTAACAGCTGTCAACCATGTCAGTGGTTTGAACTTATTTACCCAGTGCAATTTTTACTTTGGTCGCACATGTGCACCACTTATGTGCCACCTTGAATATAGAAATACAGATATTTTGAGTGAGTCAGATGAAGGTCAGAGGTCACAGGCTGACCTGCAGTGGATGAAGTCAGGCACAGGGTTGTGCTGGCTGAAGCTGGCGGCGTCCAGGTCTCGACAGATCTCCACATTATCACCCGCCAGCATCTGCACGGGCGCCACGCCCTCCTCCTCGAACACGCGGCCCTGCAGCGACGCGCACAGCAGCAGCATGAAGTCGTCTACAGAGACAGGAGGACAGGTCAAAACACAGAATCTGGTGGAGCTCATTTATATCTCTTCTGTTTCTACTAATACCATAAAGTACACATTGTCATATCAACGGAAGATCACAAGTTAATATATTCATTGATCATGAACTGCTCTGAAACCACGAGCCTATAAAACACGCAACAGTGCCGCATTTTTACTATGAAACACACAGCGCTCATATTTAAATCATCTTGAGGTTTGAAAATCACTTACCTATCTTTGTTTTTCAATCCCCAAATGGAAGACCTCTTAAGACATTTGATTATTTTACTCCTAAATACATTACAGTTTGCACACATCTATTTTAGTCACAAATGTGAGAGAAATGCTCGAGCCCTGCTATACAGTTTTAGTTTAATTAGTTCTACTTATTACTTGAGCTAAACAAAAATTTGCCTTGGCAACTAGCTGAAATAATTAAAAATGTTTGTTTTATTTCAAGTAATGATTTTTTTTTACATATTGACAACCCTGGGAAGAATTTAATCTCAACACATTTGACCAGCCGTTAATATCTTTACTCACAGAGGAGGAAGAGCGAGTTGGGTTTGGTGTGGAAGTCGGGGAAGTAGAGCCACTTGATGACGTTGGAGTCCATGCTGGAAGACGGGCGTCTCCACGGATAGTCTGAACCAAAACAGACACAGATAAAGATATAGTCATGGTCATCTTCAAGACATGATTTTGTTTTTTAATCCATGCGTCTCATAATCTTGAATCAGAATGACTTCCCCTTCCTGCAGCATCTCTTCTCTGATGACAAGAGCGGGGCAACCTGTCACTCACATGAGATTTGATCACCTACATTTGTTCTTGTTCCAGAAGGCATTTCACTCAGATATACACAGATCAGGCATAACATTATGACCACTGACAGGTGAAGTGAATAACACTGATGATCTCTTCATCACGGCTCCTGTTAGTGGGTGGGATATATTAGGCAGCAAGTGAACATTTTGTCCTCAAAGTTGATGTGTTAGAAGCAGGAAAAATGGGCAAGCGTAAGGATTTGAGCGAGTTTGACAAGGGCCAGATTGTGATGGCTAGACGACTGGGTCAGAGCATCTCCAAAACTGCAGCTCTTGTGGGGTGTTCCCGGTCTGCAGTGGTCAGGATCTATCAAAAGTGCTCCAAGGAAGGAACAGTGGTGAACCGGCCACAGGGTCATGGGCGGCCAAGGCTCATTGATGCACGTGGCTACTGGAGCTCAAACTGCTCAAGAAGTTAATGCTGGTTCTGATAGAAAGGTGTCAGAATACACAGAGCATCTCAGTTTGTTGCTTATGGGGCGGCATAGCCGCTGACCGGTCAGGGTGCCCATGCTGACCCCTGTCCACCGCCGAAAGCACAGGCACGTGAGCTTCCAGCAGGATAATACTCCTGCCACAAAGCACAAATGCTTCAGGAATGGTTTGAGGAGCACAACAAGTTTGAGTCTGATTCAAGTCCGATCCATGGAGGCCCCACCTCGCAACTTACAGGACTTAAAGGATCTGCTGCTAACATCTTGGTGCCAGATACCACAGCACACCTTCAGGGGTCTAGTGGAGTCCATGCCTTGACGGGTCAGCAAAAGGGGGACCAACACAATATTAGGAAGGTGGTCATAATGGTATGCCTGATCGGTGTACATCACAATAGAGAAGAAAAGACTCAAAAGAACACCTCACTCACTCACCTGTGCAGGCGGCAGGAGGGATGCCGATGCACATCAGGTACTGGAAGGCGAGCATGCAGGCCAGGAAGCAGCAATACTTGGACCAGACGCGGGCGATGGCTTTCCTCCTACGCTGATACATCACCGCAATCAGACCGAACGCGTGCAGCATGGCATAGAAATCCATCCGCTGGCCAATCACATTCACCGCTAACAGAAAACAGGTCTGGAGCAGCAACATTCAGACAAGGATTTCAAATTAGGATAATAATGGGTACATCTGATAGCATCACTACACACAAATTAAAATTCAATATCCATCACGTATCCCTGATCCATTATACTGTGGTTTATCCGTCTCAACAGTGTGTTAGCAATCTGAGCTTCAGCAGATAATCTATTAGAGACAATCCAAAGTAAATCAGTCTGGACAAAACAAAAACTGGCCCCTAAAAGGGCGAACATGATTTTGCCAAGTAGGGCATGTTCCTGGATCAATCAAACACAGTCCTAACCCTAAATGTACTGTAACTCCATCCCTAAGCCTTATCCTAAACCAATCTAAAAGGATCCAGGATCAACGAATACTAATCCAGGAATATATCCACTATTCCAAAGTGGATAGCGCTGTTCACTAATATTTCACAAATATGTTCACAAATCATCATATCAGAGCGATTTCTGAAGGATCACATGGAATAATATTTCACTGTTTTTACTGTATTTTTGATCAAATAAATAAAATTACCTCAAGACCAAATTTGTAGAAGAAGTAGTTGATGAAATATTTGGCGCAGTTGACGATGCCGTCGTCCAAATGTTGCCGTGTGATGTTGTGAAAAATGGTTCTTGTGACTGGAGGGGTGAGGTTGTTTTTCATACGGTAGAAATCCTGGTGGCGGTAAATTGTCACCTCAAACGCCAAGAGGGCCAGCATCAGCAAGTTATTCTGTGTGGGGGAAAAAGGTTAAGGACGATATTGAAGTGTGTAAGAGTGTATGCAGGTTAAAGGTGAGGTAAAGGCACTTTGCAGAATTACAAAAATACAGCATTTTTTCAAACTAATTAGCAAACACCCCATTCGCCCGGTGTGGCTACTGTAACAGGCTCAGATCTGTCTATCTCTTTTCAGCTCAACTAATTATGAGAGAGTGGTGCGTGGCTACAGTAACAGGCTTAGAGATTGGGGAGTGTCTACTGTAACAGGCTTAGAGATTGGGGCGTGGCTACTGTAACAGGCTTAGAGATTGGGGCGTGGCTACTGTAACAGGCTTAGAGATTGGGGAGTGTCTACTGTAACAGGCTTAGAAATTGGGGCATGGCTACTGTAACAGGCTTAGAAATTGGGGCATGGCTACTGTAACAGGCTTAGAGATTGGGGAGTGTCTACTGTAACAGGCTTAGAGATTGGGGAGTGTCTACTGTAACAGGCTTAGAAATTGGGGCATGGCTACTGTAACAGGCTTAGAAATTGGGGCATGGCTACTGTAACAGGCTTAGAAATTGGGGCATGGCTACTGTAACAGGCTTAGAGATTGGGGAGTGTCTACTGTAACAGGCTTAGAGATTGGGGAGTGTCTACTGTAACAGGCTTAGAGATTGGGGAGTGTCTACTGTAACAGGCTTAGAGATTGGGGAGTGTCTACTGTAACAGGCTTAGAGATTGGGGCGTGGCTACTGTAACAGGCTTAGAGATTGGGGGTCTACTGTGGCTACTGTAACAGGCTTAGAGATTGGGGCATGGCTACTGTAACAGGCTTAGAAATTGGGGCATGGCTACTGTAACAGGCTTAGAGATTGGGGCGTGGCTGCTGTAACAGGCTTAGAGATTGGGGCGTGGCTGCTGTAACAGGCTTAGAGATTGGGGCGTGGCTGCTGTAACAGGCTTAGAAATTGGGGCATGGCTACTGTAACAGGCTTAGAGATTGGGGCATGGCTGCTGTAACAGGCTTAGAGATTGGGGCATGGCTGCTGTAACAGACTTAGAGATTGGGGCATGGCTACTGTAACAGGCTTAGAAATTGGGGCATGGCTACTGTAACAGGCTTAGAGATTGGGGCATGGCTGCTGTAACAGTAACAGACTTAGAGATTGGGGCATGGCTACTGTAACAGGCTTAGAGATTGGGGCGTGGCTGCTGTAACAGTAACAGATTTAGAGATTGGGGCGTGGCTACTGTAACAGGTTTAGAGATTAGAGATTGGGGCATGGCTACTGTAACAGGCTTAGAGATTGGGGAGTGTCTACTGTAACAGGCTTAGAGATTGGGGTGTGGCTACTGTAACAGGCTTAGACATTGGGGTGTGGCTACTGTAACAGGCTTAGAGATAGGAGTGTGGCTACTGTAACAGGTTTAGACATTGGGGCGTGGCTAGTGTAACAGGCTTAGAAATTGGGGCATGGCTACTGTAACAGGCTTAGAGATTGGGGCGTGGCTGCTGTAACAGTAACAGACTTAGAGATTGGGGCGTGGCTACTGTAACAGGTTTAGAGATTAGAGATTGGGGCATGGCTACTGTAACAGGCTTAGAGATTGGGGCATGGCTACTGTAACAGGCTTAGAGATTGGGGTGTGGCTACTGTAACAGGCTTAGAGATTGGGGTGTGGCTACTGTAACAGGCTTAGACATTGGGGTGTGGCTACTGTAACAGGCTTAGAGATAGGAGTGTGGCTACTGTAACAGGTTTAGACATTGGGGCGTGGCTATTGTAACAGGCTTAGAGATTGGGACGTGGTTACTGTAACAGGCTTAGAGATTGGGGCGTGGCTACTGTAACAGGCTTAGAGATTGGGGCATGGCTACTGTAACAGTAACAGGCTTAGAGATTGGGGCGTGGCTACTGTAACAGGCTTAGAGATTGGGGCGTGGCTATTGTAACAGGCTTAGAGATTGGGGTGTGGCTACTGTAGCAGGCTGAGAGATTGGGGCGTGGCTACTGTAACAGGCTGAGAGATTGGGGCGTGGCTACTGTAGCAGGCTTCGAGATTGGGGCGTGGCTACTGTAACAGGCTGAGAGATTGGGGCGTGGCTACTGTAGCAGGCTGAGAGATCGGGGTGTCTTTTTTAAAAATGAATTAAAAAACAAACAAATAATTTTTTATATTAATATTTATAATAATAATAACGCAAAATACATGTTTTATGGCTGGTAAGAATTATTTATGAACATAATATTTCCTCAGATCACCCAGCATTGGCAGGTGTGGCCAAAACATTAGTTTTAGATGCTAAGCATGTGTGCTGGTGTATTGTTGAGCGTTGAGTGCGTACATACCCTCAGATTCTCCAGTAATGGAGAGAACTTCCTGAGGCCGATCCAGTTGGCTGGGTCCACCGGACCGCTGTAGAGAAGAGACTTGGCCATGTCCAGCCTCTGAGCCTCTGTGTAGTTATCAGGCTTGAGGAGAGAACCAGAGACAGTGAGAACGAGCATCTCCATTTCATGCATGTACTGAGGGGTGCACACAGCTCACCATATTGCAGGTTTTTGAGTATGTGGAAGGGTTAATGGAAGTCAGCTGGTACAGCATTTTGCAGACGATGATGACGCACGTCCATACGGTGCACACACTGGACGCCAATGGTCTGAACTGGCTGAAAGGTAGCGCAAAGGCCCAGCTCACCAGGAACACGTAGTTAAACAGCGACACCTGAGAACGACATGTTTCTGGTGATGATCACCTTTTTACACACACCTGGGAATCGCCATTAACTAATAAATCTTAGTAAATGTGGCAAACATGTATGAATAAAAATATATGAATACATTTTATAATTTCTTTCTCAATAAACATTTCCATTTCAAATATATTCCGTTCTTTTAAACGTTCTATTCATCAAAGAACCCTTAAAAATAAAATGCATGATGGTTTCCACAGAAATATGAACTGATATTAATCATAAATGTGTGTTGATCATCAGATCCTCATTTGAGAATGATCAGTGAAGGATCATGTGACACTGAAGACTGGAGTAATGATGATAAACTCAGCTTTGATCACAGGAATAAATCACACTTTACTGTATATTCACACAGAGAACAGCTGATCTACACTGGAGGAACATTACACAATATTACTGTTTTTTTCTGCATTTCTAATCAAATAACCCACCCCAAACTTCTGAAAGGTAGTGTATATTTTTATATTAAACAGAACTAGAATTATGGGCTAATCATTGGTCATTCAATGTTTCTGTAATTAACAGTTACACTAATTAAAATACTACTACTATTAATAATAAAATAAATAATAATATAAAAATGTATAATAAGTTGCTGGACTTATTATTTACGCTGTCTGCATTCGCATGATATGATTTGTTTTAGGTGGACTGTAATAGGCAAGCGCAAGCCAATGGGACTGCCGTTTGCACATCAGTTCTGCCCACTACTGAAGGAACCGATAGTGGCTTCTGCTTGTTCTTAAAAGCTGAATAATTCATAATGAACAAAGTCATTTTGACAGGAAAAAACAAGAATGAATAGCATGTACAGCCATTTCTATCATATCAATAGGAACAGTAAGCTGTATAAAGATGGTAAGTTGAAGTTTAGGTAAGTGAAAATATATCTGAGCTAAACTTATTCTTAGCCTCCAACTCAATCACTGGAGAGATAAATATAACAGTTTATTAGCCAATGATAGACATTATCTAGTTGCATATGTGAGTGATTTACTCGCAATATAGAGGGGTGGTCATATAGTCCATTGAGGTCAGGTAAGAAACCATGTAAAACCAGATACACTATATTGCCAAAAGTGTTGTGACGCCTGCCTTTACATGCACATGAATTTAATGCCATCCCATTCTTAATCCGTAGGGTTTAATATGGAGTTGGCCCACCCTTTGCAGCTCTAACAGCTTCAGCTCTTCTGGGAAGGCTTTCCACAAGGTTTAGGAGTGTGTTTATGGGAATTTTGGACCATTCTTCTAGAAGTGCATTTGTGAGGTCAGGCACTGATGTTGGGACGAGAAGGCCTGGCTCACAGTCTCGCTCTAATTCATCCCAAAGGTGTTCTATCGGGATGAGGTCAGGACTCTGTGCAGGCCAGTCAAGTTCCTCCACACCAAACTCGCTCATCCATGTCTTTATGGACCAACGCTTTGTGCACTGGTGCGCAGTCATGTTGGGACAGGAAGGGGCCGTCCCCAAACTGTTCCCACAAAGTTGGGAGCATGAAATTGTCCAAAATGTCTTGGTATGCTGAAGCATTAAGAGTTCCTTTCACTGGAACTAAGGGGCCAAGCCCAACCTCTGAAAAACAACCCCACACCATAATCCCCCCTCCACCAAACTTTACACTTGGCACAATGCAGTCAGGGAAGTCCCGTTCTCTTGGACTTGGACTTATTGCACAGGTGGCAACCTATCACGGTACCACGCTTGAGTTCACTGAGCTTCTGAGATCGACCCATTCTTTCACAAATGTGTGTAGAAGCGTCTGCATGCCTAGTGCTTGATTTATACACCTGTGGCCATGAAGGGATTGAACACCTCAACTCAGGGATTTGGAGGGGCGTCCCTATACTTTTGACAATATAGTGTACTATTGTCCAAAAGAGATCATGTTCACGTTCATGTTTTTAAGAGCACTTTTTGCATTGCAGTGTTCACCTCTTTGACGGAGACCCAGATGATGTAGGAGGAGACGATCTTGATGATATGAAGCTCCAGCAGCCACCAGATGAAGAGCTGCAGCTTCTGCACGTAGTCCAGGAACTTCAGGAACAGCACCGTCAGACGCTCCACCACCAGATGCCACTTATTCCTCAGCTCTGCACAAGAAAAACAAACATGCATTGTTAAAGAAAAAAAGTACCAAATGCCATATGAATTTTGAAAGGTTAGAAAATTGACATTAAACATTCAGGAATGACTCACACCAAGATTAGGATTCGCTATTCTGAAGACTGAAAGTGCATCCCGATTTGCATACTTATGCACTATTCTAAGCAAAAACAGTGTGTTCCCACTGAATATTCTAACAAGAATATTAACTTAAAATACCCAGATGATGCACAATGTTCATGTACAAAAAACAACAACAACAACATGGCTTTAATTACGCAGCAGACAAAGAGACGCTATCAGACTCCAACAGTGAACGACAAAATAACCACATAAAACTCAAGACGGGAAAGTACATAAGTGCAAAGTGTGCAGTGCATCATTTGAGACAACTGGGATAAATATCGGAGCTGTTATTGATAACTAAAACTATCTGTACTACTTAAATTATAAATTTAATATAGATTAATCCTTATTAAAGCTACAAAAGTTATTGAGTCAAGAGGCGTGAGTGATTTACTCTGTTTTGTTCTTTGTTTATCATTAATGAAAGACAGGAGCAAGGTTATTAGGCTGCTGTCACTTTAAAGATCTGCCGCTGCTGCACATGACGTGGATCTGACACATATCCAATGTCCTCAAAACACTTTACGGTCATTTAAGACTTCATTTAACTGTGCTTGCAAGGATACTCAACGGGTATTTTGCCATCGTGTTTTTGTCTGTTCAAGCGCTGTCTGAAGCAGCTTTCTGTGCACGAGTGTGTGTGTGCCACACAGCCAGTAAAGATTTAAGATTTTTTTTGTGTCTAATTGTGCTTGATTGTTTTAATAGCACTTGAATTAACAATAGCATGGTCATATACTTTAGAGCAGCCAAAGGATGACAGGAAAAACAGATGCTCTGCATTAACTGTGTTAAATATTTTTTAAAGGTGCAGTGTGTAATTTTTACTGGCATCTAGTGGTGATGTTGTGAATTGCCCACCGCTCACCCCTCCCTTTCAAAGCACATAGAGAAGCTACGGTGGCCGACACAGGACAAAGATGTCGTCGTGTGAAAGAGCAAAGAGTGACTAGCACTCTGTAGAGAAGTTTGTCCCTTTAGGGCTACTGTAGAAACATGGCGGTGCAAAATGGCGACTTCACTGTAAGGGGACCCGCGGTGTGTGTAGATAGAAACGGCTCATTCTAAGGTAATAAAAACATAACGGTTCATTATGTACGGTCTTTATACACCACTGAAAACATAGTTATGTATATTATATTGCATTTCTGTCAATATATCCTCATAAATACTACACACTGCACCTTTAATGCAGAAAAAAATAATTGCATGCATTAATGTGTTAATTTTGCACTATTAAAAAGCACATAAAATGAAGAAAAGTTGAATTAATATGAAAACTGAAAATAAAGGCTAATTCAAAATATGAATACAATAATAGTATATAAAATAAGCAGGTCTGCACTGTGTGAAAGTATCTGCACATGTGCGGAAATCATCACATTCATCAGTCATTTTTGGGAAGGCAGGGGAGGTTTTGAAGCTGTCAGCGGTTTCCAGGACTATCAGTAAAATAAAGGCCTGTACACAGCAACACTCAGAGAGCCATCCGTCAACATTACGACGCAGGAGCTGTGCTCAAACATTTTAGGGAGCTCCACAAAACAGCCAATAATGGTTAAAATATTTCCAATCTCAAAGCGGTCATAAAACACAGACACCCGTAGATGAATCACAGCGACATATCTCTGACGTGTTTATGAAATACATAAAGCGTTTGAGTAACAACAGTTTAGAAAACCTGTTGTGTGTGACCTGTTGTGGAATGTGTAACTCCACACACAGAAACTACACAGAAAATAATAACGCATATGAAAACATAAATTAGCTCTCAAATCTCTCGTATATGGAGAGAAATGCTTATTTGCTTTTCTGAAAGATATTGTAAGTATATAGTCTTTGTTCAGTCCTGTTATAAGCAGGAATTTAATGCGCCGGTGTGAAAGACAGCACATGGGCTCTTCCTTACGCCCGACTGTAAAAGTGTTTACACATTAAACAAGTCTAGACATTTTTATCCCGCTCTGTTTACTCTGCTGGCCCTGTCCTGCGCCGTCAGGCCAATAAAAGCCTCTTCCAGTTGTATTGCTACAGTGAGAGCAACCAATATGAATTCAGATTTTTATAGTGCGTTTCATTCAAGCCAGGATATAAAGTATTATTTGGTCTTGTAATTTAATTTAATTTAATTTAATATGTTTAAATGACACCATCTGGAGGGATATGCTCTGGATTACTACATTTACTGCATTACTTAAAAAAAACAAAAAAACATGAATATGTATAAAAGGTGTTTATTTTCTTATTTTAAAGAGGCCCTTTCACAAAGTCTTGTGTTTGAGCTCTACTAGAGCAGGTTTTCCTGCTTGAATGTTGATTATTTTCCCCATATTTCTCCTTGTTGCGGCTCCTCTCTTCTCAGTCTGTCAGTAACACTCTGTTTAGTTCCTGTCTCTATGAAGCCCCTCCTTCTGAAAGCACACTGTGCTCTGATTGATCGGCTGGAGCAGTGTGTTGTGATTGGTGTTTGGGAAATGTCCCGCCCCTTACCATAACCGGCAGTTTCAACACACTACTAACTAACTCAACCAGGCCACACCCCTTTTTTCTGTGCATTAATTACTATAATGAGGTATATTTTGGCGTGTTGGTTCCCGGGAGAAGACTCAAGATGGAGGCGTTTCAGGAGTTGACACTGATATAGAGAAGAACTCCCGCTGGAGGGACTCAAACAGCAACATTACACACTAAAGAAACATGAACACGAGAAAAATGGGAAAAATGGAAAAAAGTACAGATGATCTCTAACTGGGTTGTTGACGTGACTTGGCATTTTTACTCTCTCACATGATAAAAATTCATATAATTAGTACTGTCATCATTTAAAAAGCAGTAGATGGTTAAACATTTCTTTGTCTTACATGGACCTGTTGATGAAAAATCTCAAAATTTGAGTATTGCAGTAGAGGAGACCCCTTATATTTTCTCAAGCATCAGACTTCACACTACATTTGTGACCCTGGAGCTCAACACCAGCCCTGCGTCTCACGGGTATATCTGTGCCCCTGGAGCTCAACACCAGCCCTGCGTCTCACGGGTATATCTGTGGCCCTGGAGCTCAACACCAGCGCTGCGTCTCACGGGTATATCTGTGCCCCTGGAGCTCAACACCAGCGCTGCGTCTCACGGGTATATCTGCGCCCCTGGAGCTCAACACCGGCGCTGCGTCTCACGGGTATATCTGTGCCCCTGGAGCTCAACACCGGCGCTGCGTCTCACGGGTATATCTGTGCCCCTGGAGCTCAACACCAGCGCGCTGCGTCTCACGGGTATATCTGTGCCCTGGAGCTCAACACCAGTCCTGCGTCTCACGGGTATATCTGTGCCCCTGGAGCTCAACACCAGCGCCTGCGTCTCACGGGTATATCTGTGCCCCTGCAGCTCAACACCAGCGCTGCGTCTCACGGGTATATCTGTGCCCCTGGAGCTCAACACCAGCGCTGCGTCTCACGGGTATATCTGTGCCCCTGGAGCTCAACACCAGCGCTGCGTCTCACGGGTATATCTGTGCCCCTGGAGCTCAACACCAGCGCTGCGTCTCACGGGTATATCTGTGCCCCTGGAGCTCAACACCAGCGCTGCGGGTATATCTCACGGGTATATCTGTGCCCCTGGAGCTCAACACCAGCGCTGCGTCTCACGGGTATATCTGTGCCCCTGGAGCTCAACACCAGCGCTGCGTCTCACGGCTATATCTGTGGCCCTGGAGCTCAACACCAGCGCTGCGTCTCACGGGTATATCTGTGCCCCTGGAGCTCAACACCAGCGCTGTGTCTCACGGGTATATCTGTGCCCCTGGAGCTCAACACCAGCGCTGCGTCAGAGGAGAATGGGCCGACTGATTCAAGCTGCTAGAAGAGCAACTTTGACTGAAATAACCACTCGTTACAACCGAGGTGTGCAGCAAAGCATTTGTGAAGCCACAACACGCACAACCTTGAGGTGGATGGGCTACAACAGCAGAAGGAATAACAAATAGGAAAAAGAGGCTACAATTTGCACAAGCTCACCAAAATTGGACAGTTGAAGACTACCTACCTGAGCATTGTTTCTGACCATGTCCATCCCTTTATGACCACCATGTACCCATTCTCTGATGGCTACTTCCAGCAGGATAATGCACCATGTCACAAAGCTCGAATCATTTCAAATTGGTTTCTTGAACACGACAATGAGTTCACTGTACTAAAATGGCCCCCACAGTCACCAGATCTCAACCCAATAGAGCATCTTTGGGATGTGGTGGAACGGGAGCTTCGTGCCCTGGATGTGCATCCCACAAATCTCCATCAACTGCAAGATGCTATCCTATCAATATGGGCCAACATTTCTAAAGAATGCTTTCAGCACCTTGTTGAATCAATGCCACGTAGAATTAAGGCAGTTCTGAAGGCGAAAGGGGGTCAAACACAGTATTAGTGTGGTGCTCCTAATAATCCTGACAGGTGAGTGTATCTGTTGCAATAGCCAACAATACATTGTGTGGGTCAGAATTATCCATTTTTCTTTTATGCCAAAAATCATTAGGATATTAAGATCATGTTCCATGAAGATATTCTGTAAATGTCCAACCGTAAATATATCAGAAATGTATTATTAGTAGTACTATGCATTGCTAAGGACTTCATTTGGACAACTTTAAAGGAGATTTTCTCA
This sequence comes from Paracanthobrama guichenoti, assembly GCA_018749465.1. Lineage (NCBI taxonomy): Eukaryota > Metazoa > Chordata > Actinopteri > Cypriniformes > Gobionidae > Paracanthobrama > Paracanthobrama guichenoti. Next base: position 4,836,332 of record CM031966.1, on the reverse strand, counting down.
ATATTCAGATTTTTTTGCACCCTCAGATTCCAGATTTTCATATAGTTGCATCTCGGCCTAATATTGTCCTATCGTAACAAACCAAACATCAACGGAAAGATTATTTATTCAGTTTTCAGAAGATGTATAAATCTCAATATCAAAAAATTTACCCTTATGACTGGTTTTGTGGCCCAGGGTCACAAATATGTTTTTTTTCCCTTCAAAAACGGTATTTTACACAAAAAAAAACCTGATGGAAAACTGCACTCCGGCACAAAACCTGAAGGTCTAAGCTACCTGATCCCTGGTCTGGCACCGGATCTGGCATCATCTTGCAGGTGTAGCTTTCAGAAATGACATGTGACTCCGATATCTCCTCCTCCTCGTCCATTTGTTTGAGATTGTCTTCCTCTTTCTCCAGATCTACTCTCTCCTCAACCTCCTCCTCGCTAATGGCGGAGCTGAGCGTAGGTTTGACCATGGAGATATCCACCAGACTGCCATCCAGATGGACCAGCCTGAAAATCAAGGAAAATCATCCGTTTACGTGTGAATGATGGAACCATGCACTGATTCACATTCATTTTTACCCAAATAAAAACCAAAAGCTGAGAGAAAAAAGTTGGCCACACTTTAGATTAAAGGTCCAATTCTATTAACTGCAACGTTTGCCTCAATAAACTCATAACTACTGCTTATTAATAGTTAGTAAGGTTGTGGTTATGTGTTGGATTAAGGGGTGTAGAATATGATCATGCAGAATAAGGCATTAATATGTGCTTTATGAGTGCTAATAAACAGACAATACCCTTGTAATATGCATGATAATAAGCAACTAGTTAATAGTGAGAACTGAACCCCTAAAATAAAGTGTTACCAAAAGTATTAAACACAGAATTTATAAATTATAATTATATGATCATTAGTTTACTTTGATTATGATAATATTTATTATACTGTGACTATATTACCGTTAATAATAGTGATAATAAATCATTTTGATCTTATTAGACCATTAAACCCTCCAGAATAAATTGTAATAAACTATTATTATTATAATTAACAATAATATTATTAATAATTGTGTAAATATTAATAATTTTAGCAGCATTAAAGTAAATCATACTGGCCTATTATATTATAATTTTTATAATTATATTAGATAACACTATTTTACAGTGTCATTGTTACACATTACATTAAGTTACTGTAGTAATAACTATAAATGATGCGTAATTACACGCAGTGTTGGGAGTAACGCGTTACAAAAGTAATGCATTACAGTAACGTATTACTTTTTGAGGTAACACAGTAGTGTAAGGCATTACTAATCAAGTTTCAGTAATATTTTACTCGGTACATTTTCAACACACACTTTTAGCCCCAAATTTAATTGTTCAATGAAACAATTTTGCATGAAAAATGCAAGTAAGTTACCGGTTCGTGGTCAGTCAATATCCCCGTGTGGTGTCCAAGTTTGTAAATAAAGACTAAATGACAGCTTCTGATATATCTGTATAGTGATTTATTGAATCCCTCTCCCTATTGCTGGTGTACTCTTGTATTGTGTGGCAGTCAAGAGAAGGCGTGCTTAGGGCGGGTTTTACCAGAGCGTTGCGAGGCATGATTTCGGCCTCTGTGCTCGCGCTGGCCAGTGGAAAGGCAGCTAAAGAAGGCTTAAAGGCTCTGTCGTTACAAAGAATAGCACAACGGCGAGCGTGTCGAGTATAAACACCTCTCCAAACGGAGTCAGCGGAGGCTCACGCTGCGGAGACAAACGAAAGTATAAACAAGGCTTAATGGATGAAGATGGCAGAAGACATTTGCGAGATGGACGCATGAGTTGGTCAGAGATAAGGACAAGAGGAACGTAATAGTCAAGTGCAAATGCAGTCAAATGCAACCTTTGCCTAAAACCGAAAGAACTATCGACGTCGCAAAATAGCACTAGCAATTAAAAAAACATCTCTTGCACTTTTTGCACTTGCAATGACGTTTTTGTGTTGTGAACCCCTTGAATTCAAAGAGAATAAAATAATGACAACAATAAGAAAAGAATTGGCATTAGAGTTTACACACAGTTCTGTTGTGTCTAATATGAGAATAGACCCAAGCTATTCCCAGATAATCACTTTACCTCTACCATCTTGAGCCTTCACTTTGCCAATGATGTGCTATATTGTTAGCCTGGACAGCCCACAGTCATTATGCTACATCATATCACATTTGGTCATTTTATAATGTGAAGTTCTACTCCTGTAGTTATTCTGGTGAAAGTAACTCAAAAGTAATACAGGAGTAATGTAACGCATTACTTTTAAATAACAGTAACAAGTAATCTATAATGTATTACAGTTTGGAAGTAACTTGCACAACACTGATTACACGCGACTAAACCCATGAAGTTCATTAATATTATTAATCAGTACTTAAATGTATATATAACATTGACACCTTAACATAAAGTGTAACCTTATATTATATACAATTCCAAGTATGAAGACATGAATACAACAGAATTAAATCGTTAATGCAATTATTTGTATTATTTGGCAATTAACAGTAAGCACAAAAAGCATGACTGTGACGGGCATAATGACCAAAAGATTTCCCTATTTACTCTTGGCGGAAAACCTTATGGAAGACCTGTTTCTCAGCAACACACTGACACCAGATATGAGGCTAAAGCTTCCAGCGTCACAGGAATGCTTTATAAGCAACATCGTTAATTTCCTGGAGTCCAGATCTCAGTCCAACTGAGAATGTATGGCTGGACTTGAAAAAGGCTGTCAACTCACAATCTCCAGTCTGAGCTTGAGCAGCTCTGTGAAGAAGAATGGGAAAACAACTGCAGAGGCCAGATGTGCAAAGCCGATAGACGCCCATCCACACAGACCGTAAGGTGATGGTGAATACTGATTTAAACAAGCACCACTGTACCTGGAGATTGTGCTCTTCTGTTTGTCGGCCACACTTTTGATGTCGGTGAGCTCCAGGAAGCGCTCGTGGAAGTAGTGCAGGTGCAGGATACAAACCAGCAGGAAGGAAGTGGGAATGAAGATCCGTGTGAACAGAGCAGGAACCGAGAATTTCTCCAGACCGAGATCTCCCAGCCTGCACAGGCCACGAGCTCAGTTATGACACCAAAAAATATTACTAATATTGCACAAATATTAGAACAGAAGAGGTCTTAAAGGCATACTTCTCTCTGCTCATGCCAGTCATGTTGGACCACACATTTATGGAGGACTCGAACTGGAAAGTGTAGACCAGAATCAGCACCAGCATGGTGTAAACCACCACTGACATCCAGAAATACTTCAGCATCCATCGCCACCTCTCATAGTGCAACTGAAACAAGAGTCGGTAATGACTTTAATTATAGTGATGTGAACTGCTACAGACAGAGTACATGAATATGGGGGGGGGGCAAACAAAAACAAACCGATGATAAACAAACAAACAGATGGCAAACAAAAACAAATGGATGATAGACAAACAAGAAAACAAATAGATGGGACAAACCAAAAAAACTAATGATAAACAAAAAAATATTATAAAGACAAACACAAAACAAATAGATGACAAACAAACAAACCAACAGATGATAAACAAATAAAAAACATAATCATGAAAGAAACAAAAACAAAAGGATGGCATACAAACAGAAACAAATAGATGATAGAAAAACTCTAATAACTTCCTTACGGAGTTTTCTTACATTAATATAAAGAGCCGCTAAATGCATGTTATTTTTAAACACTCCAGTGATAATGACTCTATTAGGCTGCTGTCAGAGTGACTGTATCAGAGCGCAACACAAACCTGATAAAGTGCGACGCAGAACAGAAACATCATCATGTAGATGATCTTGTACATGACGATGCGTCCCTCAAAGCTGACGAAGAAGAACATTCCTCCACAGATGTAGATCCAGTATTTGTTGAGCATGGCCATGACTGTACTGGCCAACACGTCCATCATCTCTCGGTGCCCGCCGGCCTCGTCCTCCAACCCCTCTACAACACACACACACACACACAGATTTAAATACATATATGTGAATATCATCACAACAGTCTAGTAGTTATCAATCTTAGGTTCTCAGTAGGCACCATATCTACTAATTGTATAATTACTATTTAAACTATAGCCAAGTTTCCACCCAAAGATTTTTGGGAAAAAAGGTTTAGAGCATTAAAAGGGTTACACTGCAAAAAGTGCTTTTCTTACTTAGTATTTTTGTCTAGTTTCTAGTCCAAACATCTAAAAATTCTTACATTAAGAAGCATTTATGTTTTTGTCTTGTTTTGGGAAAAATAAGCAAAATAATCTTCCAATGGGGTAAGAAAATAATCTTAATTCAAACAGAAAACAAGATTTTTTTTCCCCAAAACAAGACAAAAACATAAATGCTTCTTAATGTAAGAATTTTTAGATGTTTGGACTGGAAACAAGACAAAAAAAAAAGATATATGGAGATATCTGAGACACCAAAGATAACACATTTGTGATATACACCAAATAACTTCAAAAGGGCAGATTTCTTTTGCGATGCAACAATTAGTTTCTTCAATGATGATATCTTAAGCACTCCATTTGATCAGTAAATGGCCAAGAGAATGGAAATGGACTGGACTATGCAAACATTTTCTCTGTCAATATGTGGATGGAAGCTTGGAAATACTAAGTAGGATATTAAATGTTAGGTAGGATGAGCTGTCTGAGTTAAACAAGTTAACTTGGACAGCCCGACCAACTGTACCATGATTACGGCATGTTTATAACAAAGACGTCTTGGGACAGCAATACATCAAATAAGTGATAAACATGATGCTTCTGTACAGGTGGACTGATGTCTCTCTCACCAAGTGTGCGTCCCTCCACCTTGACGTCAGACAGCTGGGATTCATCTGTCTGTCTCTCTCTCCTCTCAGTCAAAAACTGTCTCACCAACAGCCAGAAACTGAGGAGGCACAGAGTCTGCACACACAAACACACTTACATTATTCAAGTCAAACAATAAGATCATTCATTCACAAGAGTCTGGCTGCGCCCAAAACCGCATGCTCTCTTGAGTAGGTGCATGTTTTGAGGAGTTATTTTGAATAAGTAATTACTTTGCGGTAGCTAATATGAATGTAATCTGGACGACCTGCATTCGCCATTCATATGGAATACTGCGGCATTTATTCAAATGATTTGTTCATGCACATTATTATTGTTTTTAATGTTCCTGGTAATCTTGAATCAGAATATCTTCATCTCTTCTCTGACGACGAGGGCGGGGCAACCTGTCACTCACATGAGATCCACCAATAGCAAACCACAACCATCCAATCAGTTCCCCACAGACACAATCAAGCCCCGCCCTACATTTGTTCTTGTTTGAGAAGCGTTTCACTCAGATATACGTCACAATAGAGAAGAAAAGACCTTCCGTTTCATGTTGACTTTAAATAAATGCATCGACACACGTAAACTGGTCTTACTTTAGATCCCAGTTCCCGGAAGGGCACTTCTTTCTTCAGGAAGAGCCCAGGCACTGGCTGCAGTGACTCAAAGCTCCAGATGTATTGCAGGATGATGAGCAAGTTCCCATAAAACACCATGAATGGAGAGGTGATCATTGAATATTTCCTCCGGTCCCTCACCATCCACAGAGTACACGACCAGATGAGGAAGACAAAGGTCAACCAGCTCACGTATGTGATGCTCCAAGCCTGGAAGGAAGTTCAGGGGAAATACTAAATCTGAAAAGTCTTAAAGGTGAAGTATGCAGTTTCTGCGACACTAGTGACAGATTTACAAAAAAATTACAAAAACACTGCTTATTTTGAAAATGCCCCTTTTGTGTGTCACACCTCCCCCAACTTAAACATCATAAGCTCTCACAGGTGCTTGTGAAGGTCTCAACAGGTCAAAATAGGTACTTTCAACAAAAGGTCCAACATATTATGAATACTTTTAGCTGTGTTGCTGTGTGTCATGAGTAACAATCGAGTAACTAACACTCTGTCTAGAGCAAATGTGAATGTTTTGCTTATAATAAACCCATCCAATGCATTTCTGACATAACGCAACACACCTGTTTGAGTCTGTCTACACTGGACACACTTTACATTTCACTGCCGGTTGTATATTCTGTATATAACTGTGTATGTGACAAATAAAACTCTTGAATCTTGAAAGTAAACAATATAAACTGGAACATTTGTCTTTCTGAGTGGGTGCATGATGACATTGTATTGTATTGTTATTGTAGCGCGTTTCATCTCAGTGCCACGCCCCAATCTCTCAGACTGCTACAGTAGCCACGCCCCAATATCTCAGACTGCTACAGTAGCCACGCCCCAATCTCTCAGCCTGCTACAGTAGCCACGCCCCAATCTCTCAGACTGCTATAGTAGCCACGCCCCAATCTCTCAGACTGCTACAGTAGCCACGCCCCAATCTCTCAGACTGCCTATAGTAGCCATGCCCCAAAACTCTCAGTCTGCTACAGTAGCCACGCCTAATCTCTCAGCCTGCTACAGTAGCCACGCCCCAATCCCGCCGTCTGCTACAGTAGCCACGCCCCAATCCCGCCATCTGCTACAGTAGTCACACCCCAATCCCTCCATCTGCTACAGTAGCCACGCCCCAATCCCGCCGTCTGCTACAGTAGCCACTCCCCAATCCCGCCATCTGCTACAGTAGTCACACCACAATCCCTCCATCTGCTACAGTAGCCACGCCCCAGTCCCTCAGCCTGCTGCAGTAGCCACGCCCCAATCCCTCCATCTGCTGCAGTAGCCACACCCCAATCCCTCCATCTGCTGAAGTAGCCATGCCCCAATACCTCCATCTGCTGAAGTAACCATGCCCAATCCCTCCATCTGCTGAAGTAACCCGCCCCAATCCCTCCATCTGCTGCAGTAGCCATGCCCCAATCCCTCCATCTGCTGAAGTAACACGCCCCAATCCCTCCATCTGCTACAGTAGCAACACCCCAATCCCTCCATCTGCTGAAGTAGCCATGTCCCAATACCTCCATCTGCTGAAGTAGCCACACCCAATCCCGCCATCTGCTGCAGTAGCCATGCCCCAATACCTCCATCTGCTGAAGTAACCATGCCCAATCCCTCCATCTGCTGCAGTAGCCACGCCCCAATCTCTCCATCTGCTGAAGTAACCATGCCCAATCCCTCCATCTGCTGAAGTAACCCGCCCCAATCCCTCCATCTGCTGCAGTAGCCATGCCCCAATCCCTCCATCTGCTGAAGTAACACGCCCCAATCCCTCCATCTGCTACAGTAGCAACACCCCAATCCCTCCATCTGCTGAAGTAGCCATGTCCCAATACCTCCATCTGCTGAAGTAGCCACACCCAATCCCGCCATCTGCTGCAGTAGCCATGCCCCAATACCTCCATCTGCTGAAGTAACCACGCCCAATCCCTCCATCTGCTGCAGTAGCCACGCCCCAATCTCTCCATCTGCTGAAGTAACCACGCCCAGTCCCTCCATCTGCTACAGTAGCCACGCCCCAATCCCTCCATCTGCTGAAGTAACCACGACCAATCCCTCCATCTGCTGCAGTAGCCATGCCCCAATACCTCCATCTGCTGAAGTAACCACGCCCAATCCCTCCACCTGCTGCAGTAGCCACGCCCCAATCCCTCCATCTGCTGCAGTAGCCATGCCCCAATACCTCCATCTGCTGAAGTAACCACGCCCAATCCCTCCATCTGCTGCAGTAGCCACGCCCCAATCCCTCCATCTGCTGAAGTAACCATGCCCAGTCCCTCCATCTGCTACAGTAGCCACGCCCCAATCCCTCCATCTGCTGAAGTAACCACGCCCAGTCCCTCCATCTGCTACAGTAGCCACGCCCCAATCCCTCCATCTGCTGAAGTAACCACGCCCAATCCCTCCATCTGCTGCAGTAGCCATGCCCCAATACCTCCATCTGCTGCAGTAGCCATGCCCCAATACCTCCATCTGCTGAAGTAGCCATGTCCCAATCCCTCCATCTGCTGCAGTAGCCATGCCCCAATACCTCCATCTGCTGAAGTAACCACGCCCAATCCCTCCATCTGCTGCAGTAGCCACGCCCCAATCCCGCCATCTGCTGCAGTAGCCACGCCCCAGTCCCTCCATCTGCTACAGTAGCCATGCCCCAATCTCTCAGCCTGCTGAAGTAACCACGCCCAATCCCTCCATCTGCTGCAGTAGCCATGCCCCAATACCTCCATCTGCTGAAGTAACCACGCCCAATCCCTCCATCTGCTGCAGTAGCCATGCCCCAATCTCTCAGCCTGCTGAAGTAACCACGCCCAATCCCTCCATCTGCTGCAGTAGCCATGCCCCAATTCCTCCATCTGCTGAAGTAACCACGCCCAATCCCTCCATCTGCTGCAGTAGCCATGCCCCAATACCTCCATCTGCTGAAGTAGCCATGTCCCAATACCTCCATCTGCTGAAGTAACCACGCCCAATCCCTCCATCTGCTGCAGTAGCCATGCCCCAATACCTCCATCTGCTGAAGTAACCACGCCCAATCCCTCCATCTGCTGCAGTAGCCATGCCCCAATACCTCCATCTGCTGCAGGAGCCATGCCCCAATCCCTCCATCTGCTGAAGTAACCACGCCCAATCCCTCCATCTGCTACAGTAGCCATGCCCCAATCTCTCAGCCTGCTGAAATAACCACGTCCCAATCCCTCCATCTGCTTTTTTTACATTTCACTGCCGGTTGTATATTCTGTATATAACTGTATGTGACAAATAAAACTCTTGAATCTTGAATCTGCTACAGTTGCCACGGCAAATTAGCCACCTAAGGAAAGCAGGTGCGGGTGGTCGGCCACTGAATAGAGGGTCTAAAGGGCTTCTGAAAGGGAGGACTGTCATGCAGGACTCACCATCATTGCAATGAGAGCGCAGATGTAGCTCTGCTTCATGATAAACCTGAAGGCCTTCACCGCTGAGTTCACATGAACGACACCAAACGACTGGGGAACCTCGGAAAGCTCAACATACGTTGAGTCGATCTTGTAAACACCGCAGTCCATTTTCTCTGAAAAAGAAGCATGTATTCTAAGAAAACGGAGGTTGGCTGTCAAACATTAGAGTCGGATTCTGTGACTCATCTAATATCTTAGCCCTTGAACATGAATGGAGGCTTTGCCTGCGTATATATCTGGAAAATTTGGGCATTTCCAAGAGTTAAAAAAAAAAAAACTTCCTGAAATGTATGGGAAATATTTAGGGGGTAGAGTGCAGATGTAAAACTGTGAGACTATGTACAGTATGTGGTGGATCAAATCCTTTTCCACTACCACCACAAATCTTAATCAGTATTTGTCTTGTTTTCAAGTAAATGTATCTAAACATCCATAATCCATGAAATAAAGTAAAGAAATTTACTTTAGAGGCAAAATTGTGCAAGATACTGTTTTCAGAGAATATATTTCAATACATTTTTACACCATTGCCAATCTTATTTCTTTTATTAATATATATATAAAAAAATAATATGATATAGAATATATTAATCTATATTGATGCTACACACACACAGACACACACACACACACACACACACACACACACACACACACACACACACACACACACACACACACACACACACAGACACACACACACACACACACACACACACACACACACATACACACACACACACACACAACACACACACACACACACACACACACACACACACACACACACACACACACACACACACACACACACACACACACACACACACACACACACACACACACACACACACACACACACACACACACACACACACACACACACACACACACACACACACACACACACACACACACACACAGACACACACACACACACACACACACACACACACACACACACACACACACACACACACACACACACACACACACACACACACACACACACACACACACACACACACACACACACACACACACACACACACACACACACACACACACACACACACACACACACACACACACACACACACACACACACACACACACACACACACACACACACACACACACACACACACACACACACACACACACACACACACACACACACACACACACACACACACACACACACACACACACACACACACACACACACACACACACACACACACACAAACACACAGACACAGACACACACACACAGACACACAAACACACAGACACACACACACACACACACACACACACAGACACACACACACACATGTATATATAAATACACTCATTCATGTATACATTTAAGAAGTATTTACATGTATATATTCTGTATATATATTTATATAATTGTATTATATATACACATATAAATATTTTATATATAAATGTAACATTTTTCTTAAATATACTACATGCATGTGTGTGTATAAAATAAATAACTTGTAACTTGTAACTTGTGTATTTATATATACATAATTATTATAATTTTACAATATACAATTTTATATTATACAAAAAAATTTATATTATACAATATACAATATATATTATAATTTTACATTGCACTGTCCATGGAGCGGACCTGTTCACATTTCACTGCCGGTTGTATATTCTGTATATAACTGTGTGTGTGACAAATAAAACTCTTGAATCTTGAATCTATATATACATTTTATTTTATTTTAAAAAAAAATTTGGCCATTTTGCATCTGAATCACATTATTTAATTTATTTTACTATAAAATAAGACAACATTGTTTAACTACAAAAAGAGTTTTTGCAAGTTATTGAATCTACTTGGAATGCTATAAATGAAAATGCTTTTGCTTGGAAAAAGTCTTGTCAGTGTTTTTCTGGAAACCATTTGGCTGAACTTTCACCCCATAAACTCTAAGCCACTCCAGAGCATTTGTTTAGTCACAGGACAGGAAGAGCGGCAGACTTACGTGGATCAGGCTCGGGTTGGCCTGGTTTATAATGAGGGGTTGAGTAGAGCTCCACAGACTTTGGTCCATTCTCATGAGGGACTGATGTGAAGTCCAGCGAAGCCCCGTTGGATGTGACAATCAATACCTGAGAGAGTTCAGAAACACTATAACATATTACTGACAGGCTCATGTAATAATCTATGGTTATCAGTGATTGATCTGAAACAGACCTCAGGTGAGTTGTAGCCATCTTGTGTGGTGAGCAGCTGAAAAATGCAAAAGAACAATATTTATCTATAAATCACAAATTAAAAACAACTCACAGCAAATATATGTGGTATGCCATGAGAATGGTCCAGTGTTTGATTGTGAGACACAGACGCCTACATTTCTCTCATCTGTGCGATAGTGTGCCATTCGCCATAGCTGTCTTTTCTTGTCTGCAGTGTAAACGGCATTATTGCTTTCAGGAGATTCAGGCTCCTCTCCTCCCTCGGACTCTCCCTCTTTCTCTTTGACCTGCTGATGAGGAGTCACAATCTATATATATATATATATATATATATATATACACACACACACACACTGAATATGTTGACATTGAAATGTCCCTTTAAAGTGCCCCCATTATGCTTTTGTGGGTTATGACCTTTCCTGTGGTGTGTAAAAGAGATGTTTGTGAATGCAAAAGTCAAAGATCAAAGTGCAGAAAGAAGTGATTCCAGTCTCACTTCCTGCTGAAGCTACGTAGGTTTGTAACTAATTTGCATAATGTCAGCCTATGGTTTTCATTGGCTGCCGGTAAAGTCCCTATCAAGGAAAGTTTGTTCAGTCGGCGGCCATATTTGCAATGCCTCCGGGCAGCTATTTTGGGCATACAAGACCAAGTCCTATATATTTGAATGGGGAAATCCTGGAATATCAAAAACTGCTTTCCGAACTCACAATTAAATAACATATTTCAAATCAGCAACAAAATCTGACATGAACTGTCCATAAATGTTATGCTCAAATAGCATTAAAAAAAGTCCCAAGCGCGAGTCTCAGATTTCTATGGGAACCGGAGCTTCTAACGTCAGCTGCAGTGACGCAATGAGTTTACTAGGGATGGAACGGTATGAAAATTTCATATCACGATTATAGTGACCCAAATTATGGTTTTGTTCAAATGAGCTGAAAGTGTTCAAAAAGAACAGGTGCACGCATGGAAAACATTTCAACAAGTTTTATATTTGATCAACAAACAACAAATAAAACAGCAGCTCGATGCACTTTCAGATTCTATTCTGTGGGATTGCCTTCCTTATAATGACCGTCGTCAACAGCAACGCATTATAACAGCGCACATCCACGCATCACAACGGACGCGCTCATTCAAATGCTACTTATGTCTTGCGCCTCTATTTTTGATTGTATTGATAATGACTTTACTATTAATACTACTATAATTATTACTATAACTTCTTGTGATCATCTTGTCTGGATTATTGTTTTGTACACTGTACAAATTGGATTTATAAACAGGTAAGATTTAAAACATTAATCTCAATTCAATATGTCCCCGTAATTATTTATGTGGTAAAGAAAATCTGTGTAATAAGTGCACAATGAATATACATCATTATCCCTTAAATGCCCTTAACAGTCTAAAATGTGTTCATTCATCTTTGGCTCAAAGCTTTGCTGCGAACTTTTCTTTGCGGAAGCTTCACGCTAATTTCAAGTGAGTTCAAACTCAAAGCCTTGTGTCCAATTATTTCCCAGACGTAGTTTTGGTATTGAGGTTTATGTCCACTTTAAGTCAGTGGGTGATGATGACTCGACAGATTTTAAGTGTTTGCCCCTATAACAGTATAATTAACCTATAATTTGCATGTTCTGCAGACAGGGTGACCATACTCGATTAAGTTTCCCTCAGGACTTTTGTAAAGGACTTTTAGAAGGCTGAAAAATCTCCCGAGTGCTGTCACTGCCTTCTGCCATTTCTTCTCATTCAAACAAACAATGTTGCACGCGGCGTCTGCGCCAGACTGGTTTTAATGATAATTACATTTTAAACTATATTATTAACCATCAGTACATTTAATCGTGGTTTATCATGAAACCGGTAATCGTTCCATCCCTAGAGTTTACCAACATTTTTCGCAATTATATCAGTTTCGTGGTATATGATGGTATTTTTTTTCCCTATGCATGACCAGGTATTAAGCACATTTTCTACTGACTGAGAGAGGAAATACTGCAGTAGATCGACCAGAATGCCCTATTTTACGGTCATGATGAGCAAATATTGTAGAAAAATTCCACACTAGAGTTAATAAAGGTTTGCAAAGCCCCACAAAATGATGCCGTGGGGAGACAACAACCAATAAAACACAGACCTGTAACACACTCATTACAGACACATGAATATTAAAATATGAACACGGACAGAATTGAGAGTTGAGGCACATTTTGAAGTTTTGAAAATCTAACCCTATATAACGTTAACAACAAACTCCCAAAATGAGGGATAAACGCGGAAGAACATTTCTGGAAGAAAAGGTCTAAGGATATTTTCAATACATTTAAGAGCACTACTCTGAACAAATGACATGTGTAAGTTAAACAGAAAGAATAAAGCAGTTCTTTTTTGCCCATTCTTCATTGAATTGCCAGTCTATTTATTAATTTACATCGTTGTCGTCCGTGTAGCAGAATAATCTATGGTGTCATCGCGCTTGTGATGTATCAGTGTCCTTCGAACAGTGAACAGTGACCAATCACAGGGAACGAACAGTGCATACACGCTGCTATTTCATGTTTAGAGCATTGGAGTATATGAAATAGGTCCATAAGAAACTTAAACACGCTCACTCCGCTCTGTAGCCGATCTATATGATCCATGTGGAGAACGTTGTTAATCTCATCACGTAATCTGTAATCAAGGGTTGAATCCGAAATCCGAAAATAGGACATTATTTGAAGGGACAGCCATTTGTAGTGGTGTCCGAAACCACAGTGGACATTATTCAGTGCACTCATTCAATCCCACAATGCACCGCAATAACGAGTGTACAGCCGATGTGCACAGAGCGGCTGTCCGACTTCTCTCACTCCTTCAAGTGAACAATATAAGTGGATAATGTAGGGAATAGTGAATGTGATTTCGGATTCAGCTTTGCGATCTCAGCTGTGCTCACACAACAGTGCAACAGTGAAAAGGGACCCCTCTCAAACAGTGTCGCGCTGCCCCGCATTCCGAATGTTGTTTAAGCGATATATACCGGTATTACGGTATAATCAAAATTCATATCATAACAAAAATAAATAACGATATTCGGTATGAACCGGTATACCGCTCAGCACTTATAGGAATGAACCGTCTTTCTATATCTATAGCCTTTACTGCCGGCGAACAGCGTCTGCTTTGCCCCGCCCTCACACACTGTAGTTGTATCTGAGATGGGAAGAGTTTGGTTGGTGTTGTTCATGTGGAGAAGACGCTGTTTTCTGCTGCCAAAGCAAATCCACTTTGATGAGATTGATACGGTAAAACCCACGCCATCGTTACTGTTCGTATCACTGTGTGTCAGATATGATAATGAGCGTTTCATTTCTGACACATGCTGTAAGCGGTCGACCAATCACAGCAGACTGGGCCATCTGACCAATCAGAGCAGAGTAGACCAATCACAACAGACTGGGCCATCTGACCAATCAGAGCAGAGTAGACCAATCACAAAACAGACTAGGCCATCTGACCAATCAGAGCAGAGCAGACTGGGCCATCTGACCAATTAGAGCAGCGTACGCTCTCGGAAAGGCAGGGTTTAGAGAGACTGAGGGTCCTATTTCACTGATCTGAGCTCAGGGTCTGAAGCTCACGGTGCAGGTGCTCTTAAGGTGCATCCAAATCCACTTTTGCTAGTTCAATGATGGATAAAGCGGTCAGCGCACACCCGGCACATGGTCCAAAAGGGTTGTCCCTCGACTCTTAATGAGTCATGGGTGTGTTTTGGGTGTAACGTGTAATAAACCAATCAGAGTCTCATCTCCCTTTCCCTTTAAAAGCCAGTTGTGCTCACACCATGAGTGGATTCACTACTTACATGAGGAGAGACTGAATGCTTCTCCAGAGAGGAATCCTTTTATTTTTTTATATTTGGCATGTGTGTGTGTGCTGCTGCGTGTCCCTGTGTGTGTAATAATCAGAGTGTGTGTGTGTGTGTGCTGCTGCACATCCCTGTGTGTGTAATAATCAGAGTGTGTGTGTGCTGTGCAGCACCTATAGGCTCATATTACTAACACACCCTTTAAATAACACACAAACACTGCACTATTGACTTTAGAGCAGGTTTGTGTTGGTCAATGGTCAGTGGTTTTCAGTTCCTCACAATAGCAACGCTCCAGCAATGCTCCTGAACACACCTGGTGTTCAGACCAGACACCCATGGGTGAACAGATGCGCCAGTGCATTTGATATTTAAACACGTGGAGCTGGACGTGAACATGAGAACTGCGTCGGGCTGAAACTAGCAGAACACACTTGCGTCGCGCCAGGTGTCACATTGCGCCAGGTGTATGATAGGGGCCAGAATCCTTGATCGAATAGAAAATGTAAGGACCATGGATGCATGTAAAACTATTGTAGAAAACAAAACAAAATAGTTTTTAATTGTCCTTTAAAATAGCATAATAGGGGCACTTTGACTATATATCAAGAAAAGGTACAACATAAAACAGTGTTTAAAACGTATTTTACTTCCGTAATCCGATGAATACCTAAGTGAAACAGAATACTGAATCTAAATCAGACTGACCACGTCTTCTGACTCCTGCAGCCAAAGGCGGATGAGTGTGGCCAGAGTGTAATACAGCACTAAGAGCATGATGGGATTGACAAAGTGGTGCCACGGCAGGTCAGGGTTCACTTTGAACATCCAGGTGTGGGAGCAGTCAGTCTTTACCACAGGGGAAATGCCAAACAGACTGAGGAAAAAAGAGAGGAAAATGATTCAATTAATAAAAATACATTACAAAATTCTACCATGATACAGTGAAGGAATCTGATATTAAATTAATGGATGTGAGTCATGAAGACTAAAACAAACAACAGAGTATATATAAGGTTCAGAGCATTTATTAAAATAATAAACAAACAAAAAAAACTGAAATGCTCTAGGAAAGAAAAATAAGATTATCACCCAATCAAAAAGCACTTTTCAACAGAGAACAACTGTGAGAGAAGAGCTGCTAATTCACTCCAGATTTCCCAGGGTTAAGCTTGTGTTTATTTCCCTTTTTTCCCTTTCTCTCTTTCAGTGGAAGCAAAATTGCTTTGCTAAGGAAGAAAATACAGAAAATAACAGGATATAAAAGTGAAAAAAGTAAAACGAAAAGAGTTATAAAGAGACAACAGAAGTACGGCCTCTCAACAGCTCTTCATTCCCAAATAAAACATCATAATTTGAGGCAGAAGTGTCAATCCCATTCAGAATGAAGAGACGTGGCTTTCAAATGCAAATTAAATTAATTACATATGTCATCAATATATATGGTGTAATATTTGGCTGATGAAATCAATAAAACGATAACGCTGCAGCTAAAACCCTACAGAAACTGGATTAGGTGACAAACACGCGCTCACTGGTTTTTATAGTTCTGGTGCTGTTCGTTAAATGACTGTGGTTTGCCAGATGTTCATTTTGCAGCTACCTCATGGCATAGAGAAAATATGAAGTCAGAATATTTCGCCTTTCATGAATCATCCAAACCCTAAGCGTGACATCCAAGTCCTAATACCACGGCTGAAAATAACGAGTTTAAGCGCAGAACTGTTGCTGGATGGAGCTGATGCAGCGGGCCAATTCATAATAAACACACTCTTAAGTAGAAAAAGGTACCATGGGGACAGCAGACACACAGGAAAGACAAATCATAAAGATCTTTAATCTCAACTGTTAGTCCTAGACAGCAATGAGATTGAGCAAAACTTGACTAAATAGTTTTTCTTCTTCATAAGTCTCATTCGGGTCTCCTCTAGAGTTTCAGAAGAGATCTCAACTACACCTCAAACTTGCCAGGAGAACAAAATGTCTGCACTTTGCTTACATATTTTTTATCCATAATAATTTTATAGCTCTATGTTCAACTACTGTATCATTTACATCTAGTTCTAATCGTACACTAGCGTTCAAAAGTTTGGGGTTAGTACGTTTCTTTTTTTTTAATGTTTTTGAAAGAAGTCTCTTCTGCTCACCAAGGCTGCATTTATCAAGAATACAGTGGAATATTATGACAGTGTAAAATAAGAGTTTTCTATGTGAGTATATTGTAAACTGTAATTAGGGGTTCAAGTGTGTAGCGCTGAAAATCTATTGTAATTGAAAATTTTTCCAAGGATCAGCATTCTTCCCTAAAAGTGACCAGGCAGACCGTAGAGACTTGAAACTTTGAGGGCTGGTAGTACTCACACCGTCTACAAGGGCACCAAAGCTCGTCCCAATCGGCCTGATGGTGACGCTACAGCGATCAAAGGTCCTCAATGGCTCATAACTCTTAAACTGTTCATCTCAGGCTCAAGTGTCTTATATCATTGGAATTAGGGCTGTCACTAACGATTATTTTGGTAATCGAGTAATAATCGGATGTTTATAATAGAGTAATCAGATATTTTTTGGTGGTAACAAAAATAGACCTAAGCAAACAATAGCCATTAAAATAAATATAAAATAACAATGATGCAATAATAATTGTTTAAAATAAAATAATCATAGTTTTATAGAAAAACACTATTAAAAAGCATAATATAATATACATAATATACACTCACCTAAAGGATTATTAGGAACACCTGTTAAATTTCTCATTAATGCAATTATCTAATCAACCAATCACATGGCAGTTGCTTCAATGCATTTAGGGGTGTGGTCCTGGTCAAGACCATCTCCTGAACTCCAAACTGAATGTCAGAATGGGAAAGAAAGGTGATTTAAGCAATTTTGAGCGTGGCATGGTTGTTGGTGCCAGACGGGCCGGTCTGAGTATTTCACAATCTGCTCAGTTACTGGGATTTTCACACACAACCATTTCTAGGGTTTACAAAGAATGGTGTGAAAGGAAAAACATCCAGTATGCGGCAGTCCTGTGGCGAAAATGCCTTGTTGATGCTAGAGGTCAGAGGAGAATGGGCCGACTGATTCAAGCTGATTGAAGAGCAACTTTGACTGAAATAACCACTCGTTACAACCAAGGTATGCAGCAAAGCATTTGTGAAGCCACAACACACACAACCTTGAGGCGGATGGGCTACAACAGCAGAAGACCCCACCGGGTACCACTCATCTCCACTACAAATAGGAAAAAGAGGCTACAATTTGCACGAGCTCACCAAAATTGGACAGTTGAAGACTGGAAAAATGTTGCCTGGTCTGATGAGTCTCGGTTTCTGTTGAGACATTCAGATGGTAGAGTCAGAATTTGGCGTAAACAGAATGAGAACATGGATCCATCATGCCTTGTTACCACTGTGCAGGCTGGTGGTGGTGGTGTAATGGTGTGGGGGATGTTTTCTTGGCACACTTCAAGATTCAAGAGTTTTATTTGTCACATACACAGTTATATACAGAATATACAACCGGCAGTGAAATGTAAACAGGTCTTTAGGCCCCTTAGTGCCAACTGGGGATCGTTTAAATGCCACGGCCTACCTGAGCATTGTTTCTGACCATGTCCATCCCTTTATGACCACCATGTACCCATTCTCTGATGGCTACTTCCAGCAGGATAATGCACCATGTCACAAAGCTCGAATCATTTCAAATTGGTTTCTTGAACATGACAATGAGTTCACTGTACTAAAATGGCCCCCACAGTCACCAGATCTCAACCCAATAGAGCATCTTTGGGATGTGGTGGAACGGGAGCTTCGTGCCCTGGATGTGCATCCCACAAATCTCCATCAACTGCAAGATGCTATCCTATCAGTATGAGCCAACATTTCTAAAGAATGCTTTCAGCACCTTGTTGAATCAATGCCACGTAGAATTAAGGCAGTTCTGAAGGCGAAAGGGGGTCAAACACAGTATTAGTATGGTGTTCCTAATAATCCTTTAGGTGAGTGTAGACAATCAACTTGTGTTCATTATGTATTATAACAAATGCCTGCAGAGCCTGGTGTTGTTACACTTTACAGCAGATAAAATCCTGGTTTAATATTGGCCAAACGATATTTAATTCAAATGTTAACTTAATCTTTAATATTTGGCAACTTCTTTACAATAGAAATGCTACAGCCACTGTATTTCTTGAATATATCATGTGGACATCAAAACTGGATTTAGATTTAGATTTATTTTGAGTTGGAGTAGGTCTATAAATGATTTACCTTAGAAGTCTGATGAAAACGGCACACTTTGTGTTCCCAGATGAACGTTATAAGCAACCCAAACTCACAGCGTATGCAGAGATGGAGTTTGAGACGCTCCATGCATGTATGATATCAAACAGTTCATGTGGAGCAACGTTTACACTCTGAGACGCACGTAACCGTAAATAATTAAAGCACTCAATAGCATTATCTGTGCTGTAGTACGTTTTTTAATGGTTTTAATAAATCGTGCAGCCTTAGAAAACGGTCTAAAAATGTGGTTCATGGATTCTCGTCCATGGAATGCCCACTTCCAGCATTTTGCCGATTACTCGGTACAGGTAAATTGCAATCATGGATTTTTTTTAATTGAGTACTCGCATTTAATCGAGGAATCGTGACAGCCCTAGTTGGAATCCTTGGCTCAAGATGAACAAAACGCACGTCTCGATTCGTGAAATGTTCAGGTATTTTGGATTTTTAAAAAAAACCAACTTTAGCAAACTAGTCCTAGGTTTTTCGGCCGAATGGAACCAAACCAGTGCAGAAAGATTCTCTGGAGTCCGATTGTCAATTTACATTTTGATTGACGTCTGCAACGAGAAGCCAAAACGTTTGGAAGTGGGCATGGCCACTTTTACTAAAATGGCTATCCCTCTTGAATGGAATGAGATCATGTCACCAAACTTGGTACACCTCTGTATGGACTTGGTCTGTGGTCGCATGAAAAAGGACGTGGCGATTGGCCACTTGGTGGTACTATAAAAAGGGAAAAAAACACAAACGTTTATAGCTGCGCAACAGTCAGAATGATTGACTTGAAAACTGGCATGCAGTGTCTTTGTCCAAAGTGCCGCGATTGTCTACGAGGACATTCACGTATCTCACACACGTCCGCCGTCAACCAATGAAGTTCGAGCGGCTGTCATACGAGGTTAACAGAAGTCGATCGGAATGAAACTCGTGGGCCTGTTTTTGGCTCAACCTCGACAACGGTTAAAAAGCTTTAAAACTACTATATTTCCTTAGTATTGGCTGTAAATGGTCTTTTCCATCTATGATCTATGTGCTTGCTAAATAAAACATAATACCTTTATACAAATGTGCTTAAAGGCCTTGAACCCCGATAATTGCAGCTCGCAGCTAATATTTTATTCCTGTGATCAAAGCTGAGTTTATCATCATTACTCCAGTCTTCAGTGTCACATGACCCTTCACTGATCATTCTCATATGAGGATCTGATGATCAACACACATTTATGATTATCAATGTTGAAAACCGACGGATAGAAAGTTTATTTGAAATAGATTATTTTGTAATATTATAAATGCATTTACTGTCACTTTTCATGAATTTAATGAATCCTCACTGAATAAAACTATTAATTTCTAAACTTTTAAACGTATCATTTAAGTACAATACTGACACATCCATCGAGTCTTTCAAACTATAAATCAGTCAACTCTGAGCAATAGTTCCTGCATTGGTTGCACCCAACAGACAAACCAACATAAACCATTTGGTTCTAATCTCTGGGTTTGCTAAATTAGCATTTTTTCTACCCAAAATAGACTCTTCTCTGGCATTTCCACATATTTGGAGTTCAGTTAGTGTGTAATCAAAACTGCGTCCTCACCACAAAAAGCTGGTAGCGATTGTGCTGTTTATGTGATTGTCAAAGAGAAGCTCTTTGTTTTTCGTCCCAGATGCAGCAGCTCGCAAATCGCCCAATGTTTTTCTAATAGGGTGTTTCTCAGGTTTTGTTTGAGAAAGAAACTGCTTAAATCCTGTAAAAACCACTTAATTCTATGTGGGTTTGGTAAAGCATATTTCTTCGCTTATTTTTTGCTTTCTTTGCACGTTTGCCTCTTTTATTCTTCTCCCACACATTGTATTTCTGAAAGGTAACAGGATTCCTCAACACGTGTGTGACTTGGCTTGGCCCGTGTTTTCTGAGCTGGGTTCAAACCTCATCTGACATATTTGTAGTATCTATGTCTTTTATAGAGACTTTGAATGCGTGTGAGGTTTCAGGATGTGGATTCAACCCAAATGAGCGGCATTACAATTTTAAAATTGGACCTTTTAGAGGTCAGAACGATTGTTTATTTGTAGTGTTTGGTCATGGTTGTCTTGTCGAGCAGCTTCTAATCTAGTGTAACAGAGAACCCAAACAGGCTTGACGTAGGCTTTCAAAGCCTTCAAGACATCTGTTTTCTAGTGCTTGTATTTTGTTGTCAGCTTCGCGTTTGGAGGCGACGTTCTCAACACATTTTAACGAGATGCAACGGTTGCACGATTAGTCTCGTATCCGCCGCTAATGGGTCTTTTGAAGGTTTGCTGCTGCCGTTGGGGAATATTAGTGTCAGAATAATACAGGCCTGCCATTGGAGACTCCAATCCAGGCTTCATTTAGAAGAATTGCATCTACGTTACTCAGAGGCTTTTTTGAGTCACCTTTGATTGTTTTTTCTCTCTCACATGCAGCAGCGCTCCCTGAAACCAGCTGTGTAATTTAAGCACAGGCCAAGAGCCGTCCCGTCGTAATGAGAACCACCTGGACTCTCTGAGGCTGCCGGCACCACCAAAACCAGCTTTGCTTTTCTTCCTTAAGCATGTAGATTTGCCTGTGGGAATATCCATTAACGATATTGATTTGGGTGGGGGGGCACGCATGTGATTCGCAGATTAGTTTCTAAGTTTGCACGTGTTTTCCTGCTAATTTACACATGCAAGCGATTTTAAACCATTCAAGTGCAAGAAGAGGCAAAAGAGACAGCGTGCGATTGACCTAATTGATTCCTCTTTCACATCTCTTTGCACATGCACACAGAATTATGTTAAAATACCCGTCTCATAAACACAGTCGGTTATGTCTTAGGTGAACATAAACAGTTAAACAGTGTAAAATTATACTGGATCTGTGCATTCACTCTTAAAGTGACAGAAGCCTATAAATACCTGCTGCTGTCTATGGGCCAGATTTACTAAACAGGGCAAATTAGTGAGAGCGCAATTGCATAAAAGCGCCGATGGGAGTGGAAAGTTCCATGCGTGATTTACTGACAACATGCATATTAAAGAGGTGGTTGATTATGATTTGACTTTTTTTACTTTAGTGAGTGTGTAATGTTGCTGTTTGAGCATAAACAACATCTGCAAAGTTACGACGCTCAAAGTTCAAAGCAAAGGGAGATATTTCCTTTTACAGAAATCTCTTTAAGGACTACAACAAAGCTTCTTCACTAACCCTGAAATTAACAAACACCGCCCCCGGGAACACACGCAACAAAGGGTGTGAGATTATCATGACAGAATATGCTAATTAATGACTTGAAGATCGTTAACTCATAAATTCATCAACTATCGATTCAGAAACGTCCTGTCTCATTCTACATGTTGTCTCTTCTTCTTGGGTCTCTCCATCATCGCCCGACTCCGGTTTGATCATAAAAGGCTGAACAGTTTCAGATCTTTTCATTGCCTGTCTGCAAGAGGTCATCAGAGCTGCTAACATGAGCTCTTGAAGCTCCGCCCTCTTCTAGAAAGGGAGTGGGGAGCAGCAGCTCATTTGCATTTAAAGAGACACACAAAAACTGCACGCTTTTGCTCACGCTCAAAAAGTGACAATTTTAACATGCTATAAAAATTATCTGTGGGGTATTTTATGCTAAAACTTGACACTCTGGGGACTTATTTTACATCTTGTAAAAAGGGGCAATCAACCACCCCTTTAAAGAACACAGACACAGATGGATCATTACCATAATGTTTCTGTATGTCTGCTTTAGGTTTATGTTAATTTAAGAAAGTAGGCAGTACTCGAAATGGGCGGTACTCACCCCCCCACTTTTTCTTGCGCACCGCTACTTCTCGCCTTTATAACGGATCAATTGTCTGTGCGATATGACTGTGACTGAAGCCCAATTGTTTAATTAAGTGGCGTGCGAATCACTGTAGATGTGTTCACCAGCGCACTCCAAAAGTGTTCAGATCTGCACGAGCCGTTCCTCTGAGACGCTGATGATGAAATGTGCGACTCATTTGCTATTGAGAATGCAGTAAAACATACGGAGAAAGTCCAACACGATCTAAAACAGCCACTAAAATGCCTGATGAAGAGAGGGGAAAACATTTTTAAACTCATGATGACCACATTTACTAGAACTGATCACGTTCTATTGCATTTAATGTGGTAAATTTTGACTAGTTGTAGAATTTATAATAGATAATCAGATAAGGGAATAGATTTTTCACTAAAGATGTATATTACACCTGTGGCATGTTGTGGCTATAGTTTCTAACTGTGCTGCTATTTTTCATAATAACTGCTATAGATAAAAAAAAAGAAAGAATAAAGTTAACATTGGCTTGTGTGGTAATGAGGAGCCGTCAATGGTCTTGCTTTGTAAATAAACCCTTATTGTAACAAATGCTATAGTTAAACAATTACAACTATATGTTAGATTTAAGGCTGAGTACAAGTTAGAAAGAGCTTTCAAATTTGGACCCTCTTGAATTATTGACTAAACAATCCCCCAATAACCACGCCCCCCCAGCAAAGCCCCGGCCCCTTTGGTGAGTACCACCACTTTATTTTTTCCACTTCAAGCACTGAAAATAGGTACATCAGATGCAAAAGGACATACACAACTTCTTAAATATAGTACTTTGACATGAGAGTACATTATTTTAATCAATAAAACATTTAATATGTATGATAGGCCTATTTAATTACTTTAGTTGTGCATCGATGCTGATGTGAAAGATTCTGCATCGCAAAACCGATTATACGCCACAGCTCTATTTATTAAGTGTTAAAGTCAGTCACATTGTACCGCAATTGTATTGAATTCACCCAACCAGACATTCATTAATTATCTCCACAGAAAAAAAATGAAAGTCATATAGGTTTGAAACAACATGAAGGTTAGTAAATGCCTATGAAATGAATCCCTTTAACATGGAGTCAAATCAAACCATCAGACCTAAAAGGTTTAGAACTGAACGTCCAGCTTAATAAACAGCTCCCACAAAACTACAAGCCTTGCACAAATAAAAAAAATCATTAGTGTAGAGTTTGAGATTCCATGTCAAGGTTTTCCTGGAGCCAAACGCTGGGCAGATGCCACAGAAAACAAACACAACTAAACCAAGATTTCTGAAAGCAACGTGAATATTGACTCTTTAAATCAAACTTCTTGAAATAGAGTCTGACAGTGTCGGCTTGTAGGTCGTTTTTGGTCTGACATGCAAACACCGCCGAGCTCGAATGAGCTCAATGATGAACTGAACAGGCCACAGTAGCCAGATACTCACATGCTGTCATATAGACATGAGCTCTTCAAAAATTAAATGCAAAATTAAAATAAAAACAGACAATACAAAAATAAAAACTGATTCAAAATATCAATAAAAATGCAATAGTATCTCAATGATCATCCAGAACCAGAACTATCCATTTCTGTTCAGCCTTTAATCACTTTAATGACAGGTTGACCTCAATGCCTCGGTCAGATCGACACCGGACGCCAGTCGCTCTAATGCCACATGACAAAACAGGCTAGGTCGCCAGATTAGCATGATTGAGCCCATCAGCCACCAGACAGCCGTGCTCACATGTAGGATTCCCGCTCGCCGGATCGTTCTAATTGAATTCTCCTTTTGAGTTTCATTTTCAGCTCTGTAATCTCATTGGTCACAGTAAGGGGATCCGGCTGTGTGCGGGTTTTACCCACGTATGGCAGGACGTAAACCTTTTATGTGCAAAACGAGCAACAAATCAAAAGATTCACCTGCTTGAGCGTCCACAAACGAGTCAAGCATTGGTGCTCAGTGGTGGGGACGCGTCTGCAAAACTGATCCTGAATACAAATATGGCTTTAACAGCAGCACCAGTGTTCTTGAGACCCAACTTCATTACATAACCCATTAAAGTCACCTTGATGAGGGCGGGGCAACCTGTCAATAGCAATAGCAAACCACACCCATCCAATCAATTCCCCACAGACAAAATCAAGCCCCGCCCTACATTTGTTCTTGTTTGAGAAGTGTTTCACTCAGATAGTTTGTGTCAGTCTCGTCTTAATCTTGTTAATCTATAGAGTAGTGTTGATCCTTCATATCTCCCAAGAGTCTTTAGTTTATCATATTTATAAAAGACAGATACACTGTACTGATTCTTTCTGAAAACAGCCGAGCTCGTGGAGGCGTGCAGTGGGCCGAGCTAAAGAGACACACACACACACACACACACTATACGTTAGTGTTGTACACATTATATGCATTTACGCTCCGACTGCCAACAAAACACACACATTTGATGCAGTTTCACTCGCCGCCTGCGGTTTCCACTCATGACCGGGAACACACACACACACACACACACACACTTGCAGAACTCCGGAAACACAAACTGCATCCACTGTTCCCTTAACGCTGGGTTATTTGGGAAGCTGAACAAGCTGATCTTTCCCTCACACCAGAAACACACTTTAGTGACATCGTTGATCTCGTGTCTAAACGCACAACGCCAGCGCCCCCGACGGCTCCTGTAACCAGAACGAAGCTCGTTTGTGTGTGTGTGTGTGTGTGTGTGTGTGTGTGTGCGCTCATCCGGGAGAAGTGCCCATATAAGGAATTCCGCCCTTTATGATGTCACACAGGGCCATACTCTGAAAAAAACGTACTGAAACTCATTTGAATCCTGAAGGAGTGTGTTTGGAACATAAATACTCGTTTTTTAAACTTTGGCCATGTTTATCATGAGAATCAACTCTTTAACAATGTCATTAAGTCAGAATGCATGAAATAGCATTAACCCCCCCTTTTAAAACGACTGAAACGTAACCTGGTGTCTCACCTGGCGTAACTGTTTCCGGGCGGAACGGCCTCTTGGAAGAACTGGAACTGGTAGAGGTAGAGCATGATGAGGTGGCCGGCGCTGAAGATGGCCATGAGGACGCACAGACAGCTGAAGAGGAGCGGGTCGAATGTGCGGCAGAAAGACCACCAGGTGCACAGGCCCAGGAAGGTGAAGAAATACACAGTGGAGGTCAAAGATGGCAGCATCATGCCTGCAACAAGGCAAAGGAAAATCATTTGCAGTGTCTCCAAACCAGACATGATGTGATAAGATTCAAGCGAGTACAAGATGCGACAAAATCACAGCCAATCAGAAGAACGTGTGGGCAGAGTCTATCTACAAAAGCACTGCACTCGCAACTAAATAGATAAGCAAATTCATAAATATTACACTAACATTAATAAAATGCATACTGAGTGGCTGAAACTGTCACTTGTTTGTTCATAGTTTGGATGTTCTGGTTTCCTTTAATTTATTTTCAGAAGGACTGAATTATCTATGGCTATAAAGGTCACATTAAATGCTATTTAAACACACTTAATCAGGTCCTGAGATTAACATGGTCCAATAATATAGCAATGTATGAAACACAACTCACAACTTCAAACCGAGCAGCTTACTGTTGGTCAAAAATCACAAGACCAGTTGGGAAATCACCCGAATGCGTGGATTCCTATGGAAATGACTGGATTTGGCGAAGAATGGTAAATGTGATGGCACCTTGACTGTGTGTGATGTTTTATTTCTTTTTAGTACACAGCTCTCTAATATGTCCCCGTCATCATTTATGTGGTAAAAATCTGTGTAATAAGTTATGAGACTACATTATCCCTTATATTTCATATTGTTTGACCTAAGTTTGTCTAGGCTTGATAGGAATTGTTTTCGTCATAAGCTAAATATTCCAAATCAAATCAATATTTTGTGTTTCATTATTAACTAACGTGGCACGTACCCATGTAATAAGTAGGATAATGTCACGCCTGGGTCCTGAACACCCTGTCGGGTTTATTTTGCGATAACAACTGGCTGGATGTACATTATCCCTTACATATTTCTTTATGTTTGAGCTTTGGGATATAATAACGCACCTGAGCTTTTATTCATCTTCAGCTTATAAATGAATGCTGTATTGATCGTATGTGGTGAGTGATGTCGGTCTCAACACTACCTACCTGTGAGGCCCAATAATATGGTTACGACTACTTTTCCTGCAGTGGTAATCAGATTGCCAACGATTTCTTTGAGTTTGGACGCCACGTCTGCTATTTGCCGCAGGATCCTCATTTTGGTACTTTCTTCGACGTCGGCCTCCTCGAGTTCTGCATCCTCTGCCTCCACTTCCTCCTCCTCCTCAGGAAGTGCACAGTCTTCATCGCCCAGCTCAAAGTCTTCGAACAGCAGCTCATCCTCAAGCTCCTGCTTCTCACTTTTCTTGTCTTCCTCTTCATCCTCCTTTTCCTGAAAACATGACAATGGTTTAAATTGTTTAAATTTAAGTTTAAATTGTTCTCTTTAACTTTGTAATTCTACATGAATCCAATGGTTATGGTAATGGTAGACCGTTAGATGCAATCTACAGAAACGCCACTTTTCTAAAAGCATTTAAGTGTGGTTGCAATATATATATATATACACACACACCATCAGGCATAACATTATGAACTAATATTGTGTTGGTCCCCCTTTTGCTGACCCGTCGAGGCATGGACTCCACTAGACCCCTGAAGGTGTGCTGTGGTATCTGGCACCAAGATGT
>CM031966.1:4785931-4795931 GCA_018749465.1 Paracanthobrama guichenoti | reverse complement strand
AAACCTGCCCATCACACACACACACACACACACACACACACACACACACACACTAACCCTACCCCTAAACCTGCCCATCACACACACACACACACACACACACGATGTGGGTGCTGAATGTGGAGTCACAATGCAAATACTGAACCAGTGCTTAGTGTTTCGTGGACTAAACTTCTCCCTGGTGTCTGTAAAGCTGAGCACAGTCGCCGCTGCTGTAGCTGTGCTTGATTACACAGACTCAAGCCATCACATTCATAACATGTCATACTTTCTCTTGACAGACCGCAATTTCATATCAGTGCTCACAGCATGCAGAGATTATGATCTCATTATCAGCAAACACTTGCAGGCTGTGCGGATTAGTGTAACATTCACGTACAGGGAAATAATTTGATTAATAATGAATTAGCATAATATAATGTTACATCAAATTATTTAAAAGTGACAGTAAAGACATTTATAAAAAATATATTTCAAATAAATGCTAAATAAATTTGTTTCTATTCAACAAAGAATTCTTAAAATTATTAATTTACGTTTCCAACACTGATAATAATCATAAATCCTCACATGAGAATGATGAGTGAAGGATCATGTGACACAGAAGACTGGAGTAATGATGATAAACTCAGCTTTGATCACAGGAATAAATCACACTTTACTATATATTCACACAGAGAACAGCTGATCTACATTATGATAATTCTGTATTCTTGATCACTAAATGCAGCTTTAGTGAACAGAAGAGACTCTTTCAGAAAAAAACAGCCTAGAAATAGCACAGCTCTCGTTAACAAGCGCTACACTTCACTAATTAGCAAACACATCATGCGTTATGTGGCAGACTCAATGCGGTCTCTGCGTGGATTCCCAAACTTCACGGATCAAACAGGACATTTACCTGAATAAACACGGACTCTGATTGCAAAGGAAGCCAAGAGGAGCCATCAAAAACTCCAGCGTTGCATGAAGAGGTAAAGAGATGGGCGGGAATTAACCAGAACAATACAAATGTGTCGAGTCAGCGCTGGCAAGACATTCAGACCAAATACGGGATATTTCCTTAAAGAAAGGCATTCCAATTCATTATGAGAAAATGTGTTGTTTTGGTGATTTGTTTAAGCACTTCCGTGTTGCATCAAATGGCTCTTTTTCTTGATTATTCTTCTGCTGGAGTCCATGAGACCCTATAACAAAGTTATGAGATTTCAGGGTTCGACAGTGCTCACATTTGCGACTAAAAATAGATGTGTGTGAAGTGTACAATGTATTTTGGAGCACGTGTGCGAATAAACAATCCCTGCCAATCAGTTTTCACAAATGTAAGTTCATAAAAAGTCTCCAATGCCTGAAATGCTATAACAAGCGTCTTAATGATCATTTTAAGGTGTCTTATATTTTGGGGATGAAAAACATAATTGTCGATGCTGCATAATGAGATTATTAAACGCAGTAGTTTCTGCCAGTCTCGTGTTAATCTGGAGTATCTCTAGAGTAGTGTTGATCCTTCATATCTCCCAAGAGTCTTTAGTTTATCATATTTATAAAAGACAGATACACTGTACTGATTCTTCTGAAAACAGCCGAGCTCGTGGAGGCGTGCAGTGGGCGGAGCTAAAGACACACACACACACACACACACACACACACACTATACATTGGTGTTGTACACATTATATGCACTTCTGCGCTGATTGCCAACAGAACACACACATTTGATGCAGTTTCACTCGCCGCCTGTGGTTTACACTCATGACCGGGAACAAACACACACACTTGCAGAACTCCGGAAACACAAACTGCATCCACTGTTCCCTTAACGCTGGGTTATTTGGGAAGGTGATCTTTCCCTCACACCAGAAACACACTTCTTTAGTGACATTGTTGATCTCGTGTCTAAACACACAACGCCAGCGCCGCTGACGGATCCTGAAACTCATGTGTGTGTGTGTGTGTGTGTGTGTGTGTATGTTTATCCTGAGAATCAAGCAGAATGCATGAAATAGCATTAGACCCCCCAATAATAAAGCACTGACATTTCAAAATAAGAGTCCCGGTGCATTTCAGGCTCGTTTATTAAATAAATCCGATTTCCACCCCCTGGTTGCACAAACTGTATGTGATTTAATTTAATTTAAAGTAAACTCTTGTATCTTCTGTCTGGGACGCCCCGTCACAGGAAAGACTGAGAACATTATTTGACACATATGATTAAATATATAGATTTTACTAGTATCAGTGTTATTATAGTTAACAAAAGCTAAAACCATTAAAAGTCTCTTTACTTGACATAAATAAATGTTAACTGACATCAAATAAGTTATAAAAAACATAAACCTTTCTTATTTTCATTGAGTTGAAATGACCCTGTTATTCAGTTCATTAACCTGATGTACCAAACTAAAACTGAAACAGAAATTAATAAAACTACAGACATTAAAAAAACTGAATTACTAAAACGTTTACCTAAAATTAAAATGAAAGCAGAATTAAACTGCTTTCATTTTAATTGCTAACAAAAACTACGCAGTATCTTAGAGATACTAAAATAACACTAGTATGGTCAAATCTGTGGCAGTGTGTTTTATAAATGCAGAGATAGGCAGGGAACTTGGGGGAAAAAGCAAGCATCTGAAACTGACAGTAATCGAGGAGGTCTGAAAAGATATTTTAAGCAAAACTATTAAAAAAGTCTTGTCTAATGAATCACTCGCACACGAAATATGAAGCGACAAAGCTGAGCAGAAATATTACAGACAGAAGTGCACAGAAGTCACAGTATACAAGAGTCGATGTGTCAATCAAACTTCCCAAACTCACTGGATTCTGATCAGCTTGCATCTATATTTCATGTTTAGCTGCGTAAAGCATCCCTTTCCGCTTACTGTCTATAGGCACGGATTATGTACATGTTGAGCGGATGGAGATGTTTTCATAGGAACTAAAGGATCATTCATGGCAGATGATCAAATTCAAAGCAAGCACTTAGTGGAAATCAATACACTAAAAATATTTTTATTCTTTCTAGATCAATTAACTGGTCAAACACATTATATTTAAAAGACTGTGTATATGTTTAGATCCAGTAAGTGAGAAAACGATCTCTTGAAAGTGAATTACGCCACATGAATCTCCACTAGTTTAGCTGATATGAATGACTGATCCTCTTCCTGACTTCAGCACACATGCATGTGCTGTCATGCATTCTTCCAACAGATCCAATCACAGATGCTTTAACAGGGTTTCTGCAGGGAACACATGCAAGGATTAACCTGAAGGGAACAACACGTCAGTATGTTCTCTAAATGTAAACGTCTAAGCACACGATGAGTTTATTTGAGACACTTCAACGTTTGAAAATACAATTTCCAACAGATCTCCATAACTTCTAAATTCATTTGACAAAAAAATAGCTTAAAGTTTGAGATGAGAAATCTTGGGGAAGTGATTTTATGATTAAAAGAGCAATTATCTGCCAGTGTGCTCATAAAAACTTAATTCAAATGGAAGTAATTTCATGCCCCTTGACATATTTGTTCTTGTTTTAAGCATAAACTCACTTCAATCTGTTCAGTTTCTCAGAAAACAAGACTTCATTTCTTCATTCTGCGTGTCATTAGTGGATCGATCCAAGGATGTTTTGAATTTGTGCTGGAAAACTAAAATCTTGATCATTTTTTGCTGTGCGTGCGATTTAATGTAGTGCTAGTCTTAATTGTGTAGTCTTAATTCTTCTGGACTCTGCTTTAGAGGAACACTCCACTATTTTTGGAAATGGGCTCATTTCCCAGCTGCCCTAGAGTTAAACAGTTGAGTTTTACCGGTTGAGTTTTACACTCAGTCAGTCACACACACACTCTCACAAACACACTCACTCAGTCAGTCACACACACACTCAGTCAGTCAGTCACACACACACACACACACACACACACACTGTCACACACACTCAGTCAGTCACACACACACTCTCACAAACACACTCACTCAGTCAGTCACACACACACTCAGTCAGTCAATCACACACACACACACACTCTCTCACAAACACACACACACACTCAGTCAGTCACACACACACTCTCACAAACACACTCACTCAGTCAGTCACACACACTCAGTCAGTCAGTCACACACACTCAGTCAGTCACACACACTCACAAACACACACACACACACACACACACTCAGTCACAAACACACTCACTCACACACACACTCTCTCACACACACTCTCACAAACGCACTCAGTCAGTCAGTCAGTCACATACTCACTCAGTCAGTCAGTCAGTCAGTCAGTCAGTCACACACACACTCAGTCAGTCACAGACACACTCAGTCAGTCACACACACGCTCAGTCAGTCAGTCACACATGCTCAGTCAGTCACACACACACTCAGTCAGTCAGTCACACAAGCTCACACACACTCAGTCAGTCAGTCACACACGCTCAGTCAGTCACACACACACTCAGTCAGTCAGTCACACAAGCTCACACACACTCAGTCAGTCACACACACACACACACTATCTCACAAACACACACACACACTCAGTCACAAACACACTCACTCACACACACACACTCTCTCACACACACTCTCACAAACGCACTCACTCACTCAGTCAGTCACACACACACTCAATCAGTCAGTCACAGACACACTCAGTCAGGTCAGTCACAGACACACTCAGTCAGTCACACACACACTCAATCAGTCAGTCATACACACACTCAATCAGGTCAGTCACAGACACACTCAGTCAGTCATACACACACTCAATCAGTCAGTCACAGACACACTCAGTCAGTCAGTCACACACACACTCAGTCAGTCAGTCACAGACACACTCAGTCAGGTCAGTCACAGGCACACTCAGTCAGTCACACACACACTCAATCAGTCAGTCACAGACACACTCAATCAGGTCAGTCACACACACACACACTCAGTCAGTCATCACACACACACTCAATCAGTCAGTCACAGTCACACACACACTCAGTCAGTCAGTCAGTCACACACACACTCAGTCAGTCAGTCACAGACACACTCAGTCAGGTCAGTCACAGGCACACTCAGTCAGTCACACACACACTCAATCAGTCAGTCACAGACACACTCAGTCAGTCACACACACACTCAGTCAGTCACAGACACACTCAGTCAGTCAGTCACAGACACACTCAGTCAGTCACACACACACTCAGTCAGTCACAGACACACTCAGTCAGGTCAGTCACAGACACACTCAATCAGTCAGTCACAGACACACTCAATCAGTCAGTCACAGACACACTCAGTCAGGTCAGTCACAGACACACTCAGTCAGGTCAGTCACAGACACACTCAATCAGTCAGTCACAGACACACTCAGTCAGGTCAGTCACAGACACACTCAATCAGTCAGTCAGTCACAGACACACTCAATCAGTCAGTCACAGACACACTCAATCAGTCAGTCAGTCAGTCACAGACACACTCAATCAGTCAGTCACACACACACTCAATCAGTCAGTCACAGACACACTCAGTCAGTCAGTCACACGCTCAGTCAGTCACACACACACTCAGTCAGTCACAGACACATTCAGTCTGTCACACACACACTCAGTCAGTCAGTCACACATGCTCAATCAGTCACACACACACTCAATCAGTCAGTCACACACTCAATCAGTCAGTCACAGACACATTCAGTCTGTCACACACACACTCAGTCAGTCAGTCACACACGCTCAATCAGTCACACACACACTCAATCAGTCAGTCACAGACACACTCAGTCAGTCAGTCACAGACACACTCAGTCAGTCACACACACACTCAGTCAGTCACAGACACACTCAGTCAGGTCAGTCACAGACACACTCAATCAGTCAGTCACAGACACACTCAATCAGTCAGTCACAGACACACTCAGTCAGTCAGTCACAGACACACTCAGTCAGTCAGTCACAGACACACTCAGTCAGTCACAGACACACTCAGTCAGGTCAGTCACAGACACACTCAATCAGTCAGTCAGTCACAGACACACACTCTCAGTCAGTCACAGACACACTCAATCAGTCAGTAACAGACACACTCAATCAGTCAGTCAGTCACAGACACACTCAATCAGTCAGTCACACACTCATTCAGTCTGTCACACACACACTCAGTCAGTCAGTCACACACGCTCAATCAGTCACACACACACTCAATCAGTCAGTCACACACTCAATCAGTCAGTCACACACTCAATCAGTCAGTCACAGACACATTCAGTCTGTCACACACACACACTCAGTCAGTCAGTCACACACGCTCAATCAGTCACACACACACTCAATCAGTCAGTCACAGACACACTCAGTCAGTCAGTCACAGACACACTCAGTCAGTCACACACACACTCAGTCAGTCACAGACACACTCAGTCAGGTCAGTCACAGACACACTCAATCAGTCAGTCACAGACACACTCAGTCAGTCAGTCACAGACACACTCAATCAGTCAGTCACAGACACACTCAATCAGTCAGTCACAGACACACTCAATCAGTCAGTCAGTCACAGACACACTCAATCAGTCAGTCACACACACACTCAATCAGTCAGTCACAGACACACTCAGTCAGTCAGTCACACGCTCAGTCAGTCACACACACACTCAGTCAGTCACAGACACATTCAGTCTGTCACACACACACTCAGTCAGTCAGTCACACACGCTCAATCAGTCACACACACACTCAATCAGTCAGTCACACACTCAATCAGTCAGTCACAGACACATTCAGTCTGTCACACACACACTCAGTCAGTCAGTCACACACGCTCAATCAGTCACACACACACTCAGTCAGTCAGTCACACACACTCAATCAGTCACACACACACTCAATCAGTCAGTCACACACTCAATCAGTCAGTCACAGACACACTCAGTCAGTCACACACACACACACACACACACACGCTCAGTCAGTCAGTCACACATGCTCAGTCAGTCACACACACTCAGTCCGTCACAGACACACCCAGTCAGTCACACACACACTCAGTCAGTCAGTCAGTCACAGACACACACAGTCAGTCACACACACACACACACACACACACACACACTCACAATGATACTACTTTTGGCCATATCACCCAGACTCAAGACTCAGATTCAAGTCCTCACACCACACACATACACACACACACACACACACACACACACACACTGAAGAATGCAGACTGCTCATTAGCGTGTGTTTGTGAGTCAGTAACAGTGTGTGTGTTTCTCACCTGGTCGTCCACCTCAAAGTCACTGTTGTGCTGCGACACGTCCTTCAGCGGCGGCTTCTCCAGACTGCGGCACAGGAGCCATGTGACCAGGCCCACCACAAACATACCGATGTCCGGAATGAACACCCGGATGCCATTCCCGGCGTCTGCTCCTCGGACACTGCAGCGAGACAAACACAGATATGAGTGTGTGTATCAGTAACAGGTCTTCCTATCATCGCTCAGGCCGTCCCCTCCTGAACTCACACACACCACTGGCTGACATGTGGAGCACAGAACACACAGAAATGTTTTGATAGTGCCACACAGCCTCAGTGTTTATACTCTTTGGGAAGTCATGGTTTACTTACAGTTGTCTCTGCATATTAAACTGGGATAGGAGAAAATATACTAACATTAGAAAAAATTACATATACAGGGCAAACGTTTGAAAGCGTTGCTATTTTTAATGTTTTTGAAAGAGGTCTCTTATGCTCATCAAGCCGATCAACAATACAGAAGAAACAATACAGAAAATCATTATTCATTATCACAATTTAAAATAATGATTTTCTATTTTAAAATACTTAAAAAAAAAAAAAAAAATCTGCTTAATATATTTTTATTTTTAAGTTAAAGAACAGCATTTATTTAAAATGTAATACTTTTGTACCAATATGAACTACTAGGGCCCAATTTTCTGGATTCATTTTAATCATTTAATTAAATTTAATCAAAAATCATGCCTAATTAATAAATGTCTTTAAAAACAAAAACATTTTAATATATATATTTTTCTTCTCACAAATTCTGTGTTGTGTATTTTCTGGTAATCAAATGAAGACATAAAACATTAATTTAATTCATCTTTTAATCATATTAAATTAAACTTTTTTGTCAAAGTACGTGCTTAAATTTTTTTATTATTCCTTAAATAAAGTTTTGATACTAATTTATTATTATTATTATGATTATTATTATTATTATTATTACCACATTGAGACGCATCTAAATTCAAGTACAACAGTAATATATTTTTTTCAAGTTAAACCGCACTTTTATTTTGACGGGTTGCCGTGAAGACCATCACCTTTGAGTCTCTGTGTGTTTATGATATGATGATATGATATGATGATAGTTTTTCTCAAATGAAACGGTGAAATGCTGATGAAGTGACTCTCAGAGCGGCTCTGGAGATGAAGTTCATGTCCTCATATAGTAAGGATACAGAGGCTACGTGTGTGTGTGTGTGTGTGTGTGTGTGTGTGTGTGTGTGTGTGTGTG
Organism: Paracanthobrama guichenoti; assembly: GCA_018749465.1. Classification (NCBI taxonomy): domain Eukaryota; kingdom Metazoa; phylum Chordata; class Actinopteri; order Cypriniformes; family Gobionidae; genus Paracanthobrama; species Paracanthobrama guichenoti. The sequence continues at coordinate 4,787,384 of CM031966.1, read as the reverse complement.
TGTGTGTGTGTGTGTGTGTGTGTGTGTGTGTGTGTGTGTGTGTGTGTGTGTGTGTGTGTGTGTGTGTGTGTGTGTGTGTGTGTGTGTGTGTGTGTGTGTGTGTGTGTGTGTGTGTGTGTGTGTGTGTGTGTGTGTGTGTGTGTTTAAATAGCCTTTTTAGCGGTTTAATATTCACAGACACTAGTCTATACTGACCTGCCTTTATTTATTCATCAAAAATTTTATAAATTCTGCGTTATACAGTAAATTACATTTTTATGACTGGATTCCGCGATTCCATCCGTGTTTTCTGCACCGTGGAAACCATAGGGCCCTAAACTACCAGCTCAAATGTTTGGGGTCAGTCATTTATTTATTTTATTTATTTTTTAAAGAAATTAATACTTTTATTCAGCAAGGATGAGTTAAATTGATATATATATATATATATATATATATATATATATATATATATATATATATATATATATATATATATAGTACAGATTTCTATTGTTAGAAAAGATTTCTATTTTGAATAAATGCTTTTCTTTTCAACTTTTTATCCATCAATGAATCCTGAAAAAGTATCACATTATGAAAAATATTAATCAGCACAACTGTTTCCAACATTGACAATAAATCCTCATCTGAGAGTGATGAGTGAAGGATCATGTGACTCTGAAGACTGGAGTAATGATGATAAACTCAGCTTTGATCACAGGAATAAATCACACTTTACTGTATATTCACACAGAGAACAGCTGATCTACACTGGAGGAGTATTACACTGATCTACTGGAGTTATGAGAGGATTCATGAGCAGGAGAGACTCTTTCAGAAACATTAAAGATAGTAATGTTTCCAAACTTGTGACTGGTACTGTATACATAAATTACATACAGTTAGAAATGTGCCTCTTGAGCCAAAGCAACATTTAAGATGAAATGTTTTTTTACGAGTGCAACAATGAGCAGCAGTGCCTCTTAAAAATGCACAAAAACACTGCGTTCTTCAATAAAAGCCTGCGATTCCCAGTATCCTCGCTCAGAGCGCTAGCCCGTCTGGATCTCATTTCCGTGCTCCAGTGAGCAGTCGAGAGTGATTTTAATGAAACCAATCCATTCAACCCTCAAGAAAACATCACTTCAGACAGCGGCCCGTTCCCGGCTGAAAACCCAAACGCATACTTGCACGTCCATAACGCCACTTCTCAGCTGTAAAGACGCTCGTTTTCAGATCTTTAAAGGTTTACGTAGCAGAGGTTAAGTTACGTTTCCACGACGTAAAGCCAATTCAGCTGCCCCCGTCAGAGTTTCTATAGACCTAGCTCACAAATAAACAGCCATAAACAATTAAACAAGATAAATATTTTGCAGATGTCTTGCAATACAGAGTTTGGGAAAATATGGCAAATTCTGAAAACTCGTCTTCATTACTGAAAAACAATAACAACAATGAAAAAAGCAGGCTA
>CM031966.1:4738431-4780931 GCA_018749465.1 Paracanthobrama guichenoti | reverse complement strand
AATGACTAACCGTACCACTAATCCACGAATATCAACATCTCAGTTTGCTCTTGAATCTAACTCAATGGCTTAATTGCTCATTCAGTGTCCAGCTCTGAAAGTAGAAGGTTTACTTTTACTGTGTGCTTCCCATAATTCATTGCTTTCACCCAAATCAGTGCCATCTGTGGGTCTTGAGTTGCGTCTGCTCACGGTTTTCTCGTTATGAGCTCACGGAGATGAAAGGCCTCTCTGAGCAATACTGTAAACTGTTTAGATACAGCGAGACGTCATTACACAGTGCATCTGCGGCGTCAGTCAATCGCAGTGCTCACACTTGGGTTGTTGTCAACGTGTCATCTGCCACTTATTACACTTTACCAAGCAAATATTGCACACTTCAAAGCGACTGCATGGAGGGGAAACGAAGGGGTTTTGCCCTAAGTGTGCCCAAACATTTCTTTACGGTGTTAGGCAATCAACAATAAAGCTTGCGAAATATTTGTTTTCCTGCTGACATTTTGGCAAGATACCATTATGAATATTCTCCCTTTATTTCAGTAATTAAAGAGGCCATAATATGCACTTTTAGAATATGGTCTGCGTGACTGAATGTACAAACAACACCTCATTTCCCCCCATATTTATGTGTGGACTTGAGTTACGCCACTGCATGGGTTTCAACACACTACACACTCACACTCTCACACACACACTCACACTCTCACACACACACACACACACACACACACACACACACACACACACACACACACACACACACACACACACACACACACACACACACACACACACACACACACACACACACACACACACACACACACACACACACACACACACACACACACACACACACACACACACACACACACACACACACACACACACACACACACACACACACACACACACACACACACACACACACACACACACACACACACACACACACACACACACACACACACACACACACACACACACACACACACACACACACACACACACACACACACACACACACACACACACACACACACACACACACACACACACACACTCACACTCACACACTCACACACTCACATAGAAAACAGCTGTTTTACATTGGAATAATATTCCATTGTTTTTACTGCATTTTTGATCAAATAAATGCAGGCATAAAAACTAAATTTTGTCAAAATTTCTGCAAAATGATAACATGTTCTTGCATGTTCGTCACATATTAATAACCTAGCCCAGGACATCACAAACACCATCCTAAAAGCTTTAAAATCAGTTTAAAGTTTACAAACAGCCTAAGCCTGAGGAGGTCATAAAACTATTGCCATCAGTGGCGTCTACGATCAGCTCATGATGCTTTGACAAACGCAGCCCAGATCAGTGACATGTAGAGCATCGGAGATGACCGTTTTGCTCCATTCTGTTCAAACACAAAGATGGCTCTGAGGCTGAATCATTTAACCTTTCTGTTTGCTGAGTGAGTCGACGAGACGGCAAATCCACTGTGGACAGAAAGGGCCAAAAGTGGAGTGGAAGCCATGAATCATATGTACACTTCATACTCCACTGAGTCATGCTAGTTTCATCCTATAAAAGACTTCTTGTTAGCTTATAAAGGTTAGCCAACACGACCTCCTCCTGCTTCCGACTAATCCGTATCAGCATGAATATCTCGAACCTCTTCCTAATGAAGTCCCTGAACCCCACGGACAGAAATCACACCCTAATTATTGGTACAGAAAAGAACAGTAAACCCGAAAGGTGGAGCAGTGCATGCTGGGAGGAGAGCATCCAGAGATGCTTCGGCGTCTCTTCTGTCCAAGAGCAACACGCGGCACAGAGCTGCGATTCAGCCTTCATAATGAAGCGCCTGTTGCAATCTCCCTTGTGTTTTAATCGCAGATTCAAGAAAAACACACATGATTTACGCTGTGCAAATCCAATTTAAACAGAAAACACACAAAGGATTAGTTTGACACGTTTTACAGCCCCTATTAATGACAAATTACAAGAGGAAGTTATGTGTGGAAGTGTGATCTGATAGGCTTTATCAGAGGACGTCACATGAACAATGATTTGAAGAATAATCTATATTGGTAACTGATAAAAAGATCAGGCATGGCTAAATTGAGAACAATTGCAGCAACCATCATTTGTGAGTGTTTCTTAGAAATCACAGACGCTATACTAAACAAAAACTTGTTTGGGTTAGAAAACCTGCTTGTAAAACTCATAGTTTAAATTTGAAGGAAACGGATAAAAACTTGGACAATGCTCCACGGATCTTGGTACGAGAAATGAAACGTCGATATGATAAAGCAAACAAAGGCAGGTTTGGCTTCAGGACACATGTTATTCCCTCCAACATCCTGTGCCTTTTACAGTAGCCTGCTCTACATACCTTTCTTCATTAAAGATTTTTTTCCAATATAGTTCCAGTATTTTATTATACCAGCATTTTCTATGGGAGGCCAACTGAAGCTTTTCTTTTTGCGGGTTGCTAGGGTGGCCATTTCCATAACCCCAAAAAGGAGGACACTTTACAGCATTTAGTAAGGCAAGAATAATTGCATAGGACTCTGGTGTACTCGCAACTACATTACAATTTTGTCCATCATATCAATGCTATTGTGATACAGTGATTCTGCAATAGCCTACTCTAATTCACTGCCAGACAATTTGATCTACGATATATCTTGATGTAGACCTGTGTGTAACAGAAGAGGCAAAGAAGTGTTTGTTCACAGTATTTGTATTTATTCAAGACATCGTGATGTCTGTTTCAAAAACTGACCACTGAGATGAACCGGTCTTGCAAAGTGCACACACAGTGCCTGAAAACATAACATTTCACAGCAACACAGTGTGCAAAATCCATGAAAAGCGTCTCTACTGCTTTTTGATATTAATTTGTGCTCTTTTGTCCATTCCAGATTAAACGAGGTCTGTTAACTTAATGATATGACGTACCCAGCACGTGGACGTGGAGGCTTGTTTACGTTTTGAACCAATGATATATCAGATATTTATTTGACACCACTTTCAGCCAATCATTGTTTGACCAGAGATCTTACGGCATTAGACGCTATACTGCTGCATCCCAATAAAGATTCTACAGCGGGTTTTTTAGGCTGATTCAGCGCAACTACAAAAAGGAGGACAAATGAGTGTCCGGCTTGAGGCTGCGCTGGACGCCGGACAGGGGGCTTAAAATCCAGATTGTCCGGCCAAAATCCGGACGTATGGCCACCCTAAGGGTCGCAGGACCTTGCCACTTCAAAAACTTGTTGTGGTGATACTAGGGTTTTGTGCAAGGTTACCAGGGTGTTGCTATGCAGTTGCTAAGGTAAACAATGTTTAACATGTTGTTGTGCAGTTGCTAGAGTGAAGATGGTTGATAGGGTGTAGCTATGGAGTTGCTAATGTGTTCATTATGTTTAAGTATGGTGTTGTGCAGTTTCTAGAGTGTTGAAGATGGTTACCATGGTGTTGCTATGCAGTTTCTAAGGTGTTCAGTGTGTTTAAGCATGTTGTTGTGCAGTTTCTAAAGTGTTGATGATGGTTACCATGGTGTTTCTATGCAGTTGCTAAGGTATTCAGAGTGTTTAACATGCTGTTGTGCAGTTGCTAGAGTGTTGTAGATGGTTGCCAGGGTGTTGCTTTGCAGTTGCTAAGGTGTTCAGTGCATTTAACCATGTTGTTGTGCAGTTGCTAGATAGTTGAAGATGGTTACTAAGGTGTTGCTATGCAGTTGCTAAGGTGTTCAGGGTGTTTAAGCATGTTGTTGTGCAGTTGATACAGTGTTGTAGATGGTTGCTATGGTGTTTCTATGCAGTTGCTAAGGTGTTCAGAGTGTTTAAACATGTTGTTGTGCAGTTGCTAGAGTGTTGTATATGGTTGCCAAGGTGTTGCTATGCAGTTGCTAAGGTATTCAGTGTGTTTAAGCATGTTGTTGTGCAGTTGCTATAGTGTTTTAGATGGTTGCTATGGTGTTGTTATGCAGTTTATAATGTGTTCAGAGTCTTTAAGAATTTTGTTGTGCAGTTGCTATATTGTTGAAGATGGTAACTAGGGTGTTGCTATGCAGTTGCTAAGGTGTTAAGAGTTTTTACACGTTGTTGTGCAGTTGCTAAAGTGTTGTAGATGGTTGTCTGGGTGTTGCTTTGCACTTGTTAAGGTGTTCAGTGTGTTTAAGCATGTTATTGTGCAGTTGCTAGAGTGTAGATGGTTGTCAGGGTGTTGCTATGCAGTTGCTAAGGTGTTCAGTGTGTTTAAGCATGTTGTTGTGCAGCTGCCAGAGTGTTGTAGATGGTTGTCTGGGCATTGCTTTGCAGTCGTTAAGGTGTTAAAAGTGTTTTTAGAGGGTTGCTATGCGGTTTCTAGAGTGCTGTAGATGCACATTCATGTTATCCAATTGACATGCAGATGCTAAGGTGTTCTGATTGTTTTCAGCATGTTGCTGAGCAGTTGTTAGAGTGAAACATGACTTTTCCTGTTGAAATTAAAAGTTTGCATTATTTAGGACTCATGTTATCTAATTGCAGACATCACGACAGCAGCGTAAGGCATTATTATGTAACCTGGCTCTGTGTTCTCCATATCAAACATATGGTTTGAGCTAGACTTCCAGACACTGCTTCTCCTCTATAGTCAGGTAAATTACAGACGTCTGTCACTAACATCATACAGATTGCGAGTAACATGCATGTATTAACCACATCCAGCTGTTGTGAGACTGCAGAGTTCAGATGGTCTCCACAGCATTTTGATGATCTGTCAAAAGCCTCCTGCCCTCCTGCCAAGTGGGCCAATGAAATGCAAATGCTGGGTTTAAAAGGGTAAATCACTAACGCCGTAATTGTGAGATTTGATGTTCCTAAAATCTAGCCATGTATGTAGCCAATGTGTGTTTCTTCAGCTGTGGCATGGGTGATATTAAAGAGGACCTTTTACAAAGTCTTGTGTTTGTGCTCTACTAGAGCAGGCTTTCCTGCATGAATGTTGATTATTTCCCCATATTCTCCATTGTTGCAGCTCCTCTCTTCCCAGTCTGTCAGTTGTGCAGTTGCTAGAGTGTAGATGGTTGCCATGGTGTTGCTATGCAGTTGCTAAGGTGTTCAGTGTGTTTAAGCATGTTGTTGTGCAGTTACTATAGTGTTGATGGTTGCCAGGGTGTTGCTATGCAGTTGCTAAGGTGTTCAGTGTGTTTAAACATGTTGTTGTGCCATTGTTATAGTGTAGATGGTTGCCATGGTGTTGCTATGCAGTTGCTAAGGTGTTCAGTGTGTTTAAGTGTGTTGTTGTGCAGTTGCTAGAGTGTTGAAGATGGTTGCCATGGTGTTGCTATGCAGTTGCTAAGGTGTTCAGTGTGTTTAAGTGTGTTGTTGTGTAGTTGCTAGAGTGTTGAAGATGGTTACCAGGGTGTTGCTATGGAGTTGCTAAGGTGTTCAGAGTATTTAAGCATGTTGTTGTGCAGTTGCTAGAATGTAGATGGTTGCCAGGGTGTTGCTATGGAGTTGCTAAGGTGTTCAGTGTGTTTAAGCAGGTTGTTGTGCAGTTGCTAGAGTGTTGAAGATAGTTACCAGGGTGTTGCTATGCAGTTGCTAAGGTGTTCAGAGTGTTTAAGCATGTTGTTGTTGTGCAGTTGTCCAGTAACGCTTTGTTTAGCTCCTGTCTCTATGAATATCTCCTTTCTACAATGAAAAGAAAAAGGAAATCTCAACCCCTGGGAAATAGAGTTAAAGAAACACCCTGATGCGTGAGAGCCGGTACCCAAATGCTTTTTTCCTGGTGTGGTGCGCGGCCAGAGTCTGCCGCATGCTAACTGACGCCATCTTTATCCCCGAGTCTGACTAGCGTTCATCAGCGTCAGTCACCTGCTCCCAGACTCCCACTGTTTCATCCGGAGGCGCCCGTTATTACAGCCAGAGGATGCAGGCAAACAAACATGATTACAAAGATGAAAAAGAGAAGAGGGACTTGATGCCTCCCACAATGTCCTAATGACTAAATCTGTCATTCAAGCCAAAATTAGGCTGGTGCCACAGTCCAGTGACAGTCTAGGGGTTTCATTGATTCAATGCTAAAGAGACGATTTCAGCTTTCAACTTTCATTATATAATATTCAAAATTTCTAACAAAATAGTTCTGTTCCCACCAGCTCAAAGTAGAAAGAAGTGGAAGAACCTTTGAGAAAATGAAGTGCACTTAATTCTAAAAAACTTGTCCTTGCAGATAATATGATATTAATTAAATAAAAAGCCACTTTAGTGCACTTAAAGAGAGACACTGTGTTTCTTAACACACTTTAATTAAATGTGCACAGTATAATAATGTCAAAATAAAGGTTTTAAAGGAAGTTTATTTTGATGAGTTTACTAACATACTAAAGCACGTTAAGCACTTGATTATAATTTTAATGACAGTGTTATTCAATCTTACATTTAAACTTAATATTTATTTTTAAATTAACTAAATTGCAACTTCATTATTATATATTTGTAATTACAAATGTATTTAAATACATGACATGAAGTTTCAATAGAAATTACATTAAAGTATATTTTAGTTTCCATAAATGTTTGTCAGTACATTTTAACCATATTTAAAGACAATAGAAGTAACTATGACATTTAAAAAAAGTGTGTCAAAAAGCATTCTAAAGTTCAATGAATTACATAAATAAATAAATAAAGTAAAATTAAAAATTAAATTAAATTAAATAAATAAACTTAATAAAAAAATAATAATAATAAAAGGAAAAGACAAGAAAATAAATAATAAAACAAAATAAAAATCAATAAAAAACAATAAAGTTAAATAATTAAATTAAATTAAATGAACCTTTATTAAAGTTAGGTATAGGACTAACCTAAACTTATCTTTACTGATAGCAGTCGTTCTGAACCCTTAAAGAGCTATTTTGGCATTTTATTTGATAAAGTGCACCATTAAAGTTCATATTTCAACAAATACTGTGGTTGGATGACAATGCAGAAATATTGTTTTTCTGCTTTTATGAATAATATGATCCAGTATATCTTTCATTATTCTGTCATATAAAATGTGAGGGGGAATAGACGGACATGTTTTATCTTTGTTATTCAATATTCATATTATTCAGTTTTTTTGCTAAGTACAGTTGGACCATCATCCGTCCAGGCCGGTCATAAAATCAAGCCGCTCAAAGCCTCCAAAGAAAACATCACACACTCCGCCGAGCGAACAACACACTTCCTGCTGCCAGCTTTCACACACAGCGCTCAGTGTGTCATCTGAAGAAAACAACATCTCTTACCTTTCCAAACCCAGCTGCCGTAAGGATCGCTCCCATGATGAACCTGCGGAAACAGCACAAGAGTGGTCAAAACAGCACAGAGGTGAAGTTCATCTATAATCATCACATGTTGGGATATGGTGTGTAAGGCTGGGAATCAAACGACCGCTGGTTTGAACCTCAGGAGCAGTGAAGACTGAACCATTGGGTGTTGATTGGGTTGGGAAAAGTCTCAAAATGACAGACTGATATTTTATATTCCCCTTTCCAGTGGAACAATATGCACTAATAATGAATCAGCCTGATCTCATTAGTATTCACTGGACTGTTTACACATACATTATTATGGTTGGAAATACACTAAACATATATGAACAAATTAGCAACATCTAAAATGTATAGCCTATAGCCAGTGAGGATGCATTAAATTGATCAAAAGTGGCCTTTATTACATAATATTTAGTAAAAAAGTCAACAGGGTCACTTTTGATGTCATGCTGACTCATCTAAATGACTTCTTACAGAACACTTATTGTGTGTCTGAGCCGAGAGCGGTCCAGCTCATCAGAGTCACGTGACAGATGCTGTACCTGCTGTGCACATGCTCCTCACACCTCACTAACATCTGCACAGATCCGAACCAGATGCTGTTCACCACACACAGCGCAGCCGCGCCGCAAACACACACAGATCCGCTCACATCACACGCCGCCATGCCTTTGGCTCATCTCAATGTGCTTGTGTGTCAAAACATCATGTTCGTTCGGAGCAGTGATTCATATAATACTGTATCTCTCCAGAGTGATACACGTCATGTGTACAGCGACACTTCCAGCCATTCTCTGAGGATGAGCAGCGGGAATACACCACCGTTCACTTGATCATCCAAGACAGGAGTAATTGTGCAAGATTTGACAAATTATTGGTAATGTAATTATGCTGCGGATTGCTTGGCAAACTCAAGGCGGCAAACCAGGAATAAGAACAAAAAAATATTTCATGCTATAAACAAACAAAACACTCATATATCTCTGAAAACTGGATTTGTTATTAAAGGGGATCTATTATGCAAAATTCACTTTTATAAGGTGTTTGAACACAGATGTGTGTACACAACCGGCCTATAATGGTAAAAATCCACCTAATGCTTCTTTTATAATCCCCATCAATCATTATCAATCTCTCATATTTCCCTCTACTCCTGCGTAAGAGTAGGGAAGCCCCGCCCATGACTGTTGCTGATTGGCCCTTTAGCATAGACACGCCCCTGAGTGAGAAGCACAGAGACGGCACTTCTGTTTCCTCGCTGTATCAGCGCTCGAGTATCACAATGTGTGCGCCACAAACATCACTAATGTTCTGATGAACCAGCGAACACACGAGTCTCATAGACTCCGGCATCAGAGCCACTGAGGACACCGTGGGTGAAGTTCATTTATGAAGGAAATGTGCCGATGAATGATGGGAACGTGATATATTTGAGCAAATCATTTTACGCACGACTGCTTCGCCACTGAGGGTCAGTAACGCTGGATTTGAGAAAGAGTCGTTTCTGAAGGACGGGTCAATACCAACGCTTCGAGCTCTGACTTCATATCAGAACGAGTGAGGATGGCACTTCATATTCTGTGAATGTTTGCACATGTCCTTCTGAACGAGCTGAACGCTGTACGGCTAATATGGCTAAAGTTAGCATCGTCTCTGACTGTATTCACAGAGACTAGAGCTGTGGCGTTAGTTTGATCCTGAAAACACTCACCGTCTGCGTAATTCATAAACATACATTTATTATGCATTGTATAGTCGGGTGACGGACGCGTTACGTTCCCACACGAGCACTGATACAACAATTTATAGATTAACATGACGGCACATGCTAGTCGATGAGTTGAATCAGCGTAACTCCACAACAACTAGCGTTACATAAATGATCCACTGAGCGTTCAGTCTAAAAGTGTGGAGTCTCTCATCTGTGTCGACTCCGGCTCAAACATGTACGGCTGATCCACAACTGCTTATTCCTGACATTTGTCTGAGTGAGATTGGCCTGTTTTGTTGTTGATGGAGTATCTGAAGCTCGTGTGAAGGATCCGCCCTCTTCTGGAAGGGGGCGGGGAGCAGCAGTTAATTTGCATTTAAAGGGACATACACAAAAACAGTGCGTTTTTGCTCACACCCAAATAAGGACAAATTTGACAAGCTCTAATAAATGATCTGAGGGTATTTTGAGCTGAAACTTCACACACACATTCTGAGGACACCAGAGATTTATATTACATCTTGTGAAAAGGGACGTAATATGTTTCCATTAATTCTATTTTGCTGACTAGTTATTCTCAGCCCAGTCTCTGTCCCATCCATCTTTTCACGTTTATTGCAGTACAGTACATGCATACAAATGCAATAGCATGTCATAAAGCAAGATGACAACATAAGTTATAACCGTAATTAAACTAGACTATCCCTGTTCTCTCTTCATCAGCAGATATTCTCTGGCTCATCAGTTCCCACACCAGCGGTTTATAGATTATCATGACAGAATATGCTAATCAATGACTGAAGATCGTTAACTCATAAATTCATCCTCTATCCCTTCAGAAACGTCCTGTCTCATTCTACATGTTGTCTCTTCTTCTTGAGTCTCTCCATCATCGCCCGACTCTGGTTTGATCATAAAAGACTGAAAAGTTTCGGACATTTTCGGTGTGTGTCTGCGTGAGGTGATCGGAGCTGCTAACACAAGCTCTTGAAGCTCCGCTCTCTTCCTGAAAGGGGGCGGGAGCAGCAGCTCATTTGCATTTAAAGGGACACACACAAAAACGCTGCATTTTTGTTCACTCTCAAAAAGTGACCGTTTTAACATGCTATAAAAATGATCTGTGGGGTATTTTGAGCTGAAGCTTGCTGAAACATACACACTCTGGGGACATCAGAGATTTATATTACATCTTGTAAATAAAGGCATTATAGCCAGGACCCCTTTAAGAGAACAAAACAGATCTGAACTCAAAGACACAATGTAGTCAGTCAATAACAACGATTTGGGACAAATATAATGTAAGTGAGTTTTTGAGCAGCCTCTGCAGTCATAGATGCATGAAATTTTAGAACACTCTGCCAGATCCCCTTTAATCATCTCCATAACTCAAATACTGTAAGGGTTTGCATGCACTGAATCTAAATCAGTGCTATAAGAAAGCATAGGTAGATAATAACTGCACTTAAGCAGGCCATCGCGTTCTTTTATCTGCTGAGGATCCAAATACTTTTGCTTAAGCCCAATTACTAATACACACCAGATGTTTGAGATGTTCACAAATATGTCTAGAGTCTAAGATCAAAGCTCAGAAGGTTTTCTTGTTCACATATAATGCTATATTTGGAAACCCTCTATCAAGTCATAATGTGATATTGAGAGAATGCAGTTTGAGTAGATCCCAGCTCATAAAACACACCAACGTTTCACATTTCTAAGTCGCACACCACACAAAAGCGTCCGTCTGTATGTTGTGCTTTCTCCAGACGGACTCGTGTTGTCCCAGGTGGATCTCCAGGATTCATGAAGCACGCTGACGCTCAGGAAACCGTTCAGGAGGAAGCAGAAGGGTGGCCTTCTAAACACATGATTTCATAATATCTCTCTGTGGGAAAACACATTCAGACGGAGAGCACGCCGAACTCTTTAAACAAACGGGTCGTATTCATTTCAGGCCGTCTGTGGAAGTTATCAAGCCGCAGGGAAATCAAACAGCTTATCGTGTCAGGATGAAGGTGTGGGGCTTCTCCGCTTACATGGATTTGGAGAGATTCGATGTCGGTGTTTTCAGATGTGGTTGTTATTTTCATTCTGAATTATCTTCACAATATCACCAGAGGAAAAGTCCAAGTGAAAACAAGCCCTCTCAGAAATCCAGCGGTTTCTTATTGTTGAAACGCAGCCATCCGCACGGTTGCTTATTTCATTTCATTGTTTAATTTAATTTTATTTATTTATTTGATTTGCTTTTAATTAATTTTATTTTATCCATGAAAGGGAAAGGCCTTTTTTTATTTAGTTTTTATTATTTAATTTACATTATTTTATCTGTAAATTAAATGTATCTTATATTATTATTTTATTAAACTTAATTATTTATATTTTATATTACATCGTTTCATTTAATTTAATTTATTTTATTTTAATTTATTTCATATTATTTCATTTATTTTATTTTATCCATGAAAGGGAAAAGCAAGCGCACTGCAGTATGGGTGCATAAAAAAACTAAACTTCAAATCAGAAATATAATTACATTTTGTGTCAAATAAATTTACATTGTGAGATATAAAGTAACCATTATGATAAATATATATGCAGCAGTGAAAAATAAAGATGCCATAAAAAGAAATTTAATATTTCTTAAATAAAATACTTTTTTTTTTTTTTTTTTTCTTTGTTTGTTAGGCAGAAACAAGCTTTCATGTGACATCAGCTGTTCTCTATGTGAATATATAGTAAAGTGTAACTGGTATATTGACTCCCTCAGCGCTGAACAAATTCAGCTTTCTGTCGTCGGCGGTGACCTTGAGGAAACAGAGGTTCACATAGTCTTTGTTAGAAGGTGCACATAAAAAATGCAGGACAAAGTGTAGTATTTTTAGAGAGCAGCGAGATACACGTCCTGAGGAAGCTGATCTTTATCTGCAGCCACAATATTAGGACAAACAGAGCGGCGCGAGCAGGCGTTTGTTCTCTGATGAAACGCCTGGCACTGACACTGGCCTCATATCACTCATATAATGCCATCGACGGGAACAATAGCTTATTAATCCTCTCACACAGCAGGAGCCGCACATAAACTCAAGCATAATCGCTGGATTGTGTAACTCAATACTGCAAATCAGTTAACTGATCAGAAACACAGCGCTATTGTTTGAGTGCAGAAAGAAACATTGACAAATGGCCTGTAAAGCAGAGCAGCCGTTCATCAAGCGCTTCATCTCTCAACAGTCTCTCCTGTCTCGCCTGTCTCTGTTTCAGCACGGACAGACCGCCTCTGATTTATTAGGAGAGAGATGTCATTTTTGGCACAGGCCAGGTTTACCGCATCGCACACAAACGCAGTGTAAACATGCCAGTAATGAGACGCTAGAGCTAGAGATAAAGGCAGGAACTTCCACTACTGTGTTCAGCAACGGTCGTGTGTGTGGTTTGAGTCTTAAAGTATGAATATCTCTGCATTATATAACAATATTATATTATGTTATATTAATTTATATTATATTATATTATATTATATTATAATTATTATTATATTATGTTATATTATGTTATATTAAGTATTATATTATGTTATATTAATTATTATATTATATTATATTATATTATATTATATTATATTATATTATTATTATTATATTATGTTATATTAATTATATTATATTATTTTCCATGACAAAAATATAATTACCTTTTTTATTTTATTAGGCAGAAACACCTTAATAGTAACTCAAAAATATAAGAGTAATTCATATCAACTGCACATTTTTAATCATTAAATAACAACTATTTTAATAATTTTAATGTACATAATGTTATATATTTACATTATATTATATTTATTATATTATATAATAAAGAATTAAAGCATTCAACACATTTAAAGCAAAACATTTTACAAAAAGAATTTCTTAGGTTTCAAATGATTTATTACATGAATTTATATATTGTTAAAAATAAAAAATGAACAGGTTGTTAAATGTTAGAATAATCTCCCCTGCCACTAAAAGAACTTTTTGGAAAATTTGATTGAAAATAATTGCAAAAAGTTACATGAGGATACTCCATCAACAACAAAACAGGCCAATCTCACTCAGACAAATGTCAGGAATAAGCAGTTGTGGATCAGCCGTACATGTTTGAGCCGGAGTCGACACAGATGAGAGACTCCACACTTTTAGACTGAACGCTCAGTGGATCATTTATGTAACGCTAGTTGTTGTGGAGTTACGCTGATTCAACTCATCGACTAGCATTACAGTTTAATCTGAAGAAGGGTTTGCACTTTGCATGTGCATCTAATGTGCACAATATGAACACCTGGTGTTTCCACATTTGCAGCTGCCATTTCCTTTCTCCTGACGGGTCTTGATCACCCGCTACTGTTCTAGAATCAGTTCTTACGCATTAAAGAGCACAGGAAATAAGTGCTATTGGAGGAAGAGCTGATCTCAGATCAGGCATTACTAAACAATGCATATTTGAAGAGTATAGTTCATACTGACTTCATACAGACACTCGACGCATGGCCTTGGCTGACCGACTGAAAAACAGAGGAAAAGGAGTTGAATGCTGACGGATCAGATAAACGCATGTGTGCTTCTTGTTTGTACATCAGCTTCCTGAAGTTTATCAGTCATGTGTCAACGTCTCCGCACAATATTACAACAGTCTTTTCCCCCATATAACATCCGTTTATATTGTTGAGAACCAAATCAATAAAATTTGTGAAGCAAATCAACTGACTCACTGAAAAGAATCAGTATTATGAACTGATTCTTTTTAGTGAGCCAGTTGATTCGGTTCACGAATCAAGTTCAACTGATTCAGAGATTCGTCTCTCAAACAGCTACTTGGAGTAAATAACACGTACTTTTATGGTATTTATTATTAGCCTTTTTGTCTCAGGTGACCTCCAAACAAACAAACAAGCATCATAAAGACATGAAGAAAAAATACAGAACATTAAATAGCGAAGAGCTTGTAAGAGATGGGAAAAAATGGCTTTCTGTAATACATGTAACAAATATGGTTAAGGTTATTTAATTTTTTTTTTATTTTTTTATAAAAGCTGTCATGCAAAGATTAAAACGAAATGAACACAAGTTTCACTAGCTGGTTCTCATTAGGGTTTTTGTTTTCCTCAAGTCTAAGTTCGACTTCATGTCCGGTTGATATGAAACAGTTTTGTAGTCATCTCTCAGGTTTGAAGTTTGATTTGATTTATATGGCACATTTAAAACAGCAGACAGGGCTGACCAAAACACAAGTTAAAGAGACAAGGGCAAAACCAAACATTTAGGACATAAACTCACAGTGAATTAAAAGCTAAAGAAAGGTAGGTTTTAAGAGAAGATTTAAAAACAGTTAAAGACTGTGCTGATCTGATGTAAACCGGAAGCCTAGGGCCGGCAATAGCAAAGGCTCTGTCTCCTCTTTGAGCGCGATCTGGGGACAGATAAAAGTCTCTGATCACCAGATTTGGTGTGGGACTGTGTGGACAGAGTAGCTCAGTGCCACATTATTTAAGGATTTAAAAACAAAGAGTAGAATTTTAAATTCAATTCTGAAATGCACACACTCAAAGAAATCATTTACGTGGGATTTACTGTTTTATGTCAACAGGTTCCACGTAACTGGGTTATGTTGAATTTAGTTAACATTGTTTATTTCAGTAAACTTAATCTTTTTGCATTAGGTTAATTCAATGCCATTTAGTTGAATCAGGTTAGCATTCTTAATTTTGTCCAAAACTAATAAGTTCAATTATTCTAAAAATTAATATCAAACAAAAACCAAAAAAGTAATCAAGTTTAATTTATTATTTTTATTTAGTGAAATACAATCTAACAAGAAAATCTCAAATATTATTGGCTAGTCAGAAGATGGTTTTGTTACATCCATGGCGTGCCTAAAGTAGTTGTTTTTTATTATTAAATGGGCTATAATTGTTATTAGCAGGTCCTCACCCCAGGCACACGCTCTACACTTCACCACAATGGTAACCTCCAAAAACACTAACATACCTCTTTTAAATATAAAAATAAGAGAACATTAAACATTAACAAGTCTCCCAGTTTTTTCATCTTGATGAAAAAAAACACATCAAAATAACATTTTATTTCAATATTTACTCTCTGTATCCAGTCCTGTGCAAAGCATGATGGGAAGGGGAATTCCTGTCACTGTAATGTAGTTTTAAAACAACTAAAATCATTTATGTACTCTCAACTCAAATGGATTAAGTAATGTGTTCGTAAAGAATTGTGTTGGATTAACTTAATTTACTTAAGTAAATTGAACAAGCATCAAATGTTATTTTCGGCCTTAACTAATGTTCTTTCACAATGAAAATATTGAGTTGAGCTAAAACGCAACTGTTTCAAGTCAGTTTAACGCCATGCAATTGTGTTTGAATGAGAAACCTAATACAATGGTGTAAAATGAAAATTATAAACTGAACAGTATCGAAAAAAAATTTTTTTGAGTGCAGGTAGCCAATGCCGCGATTTCAGAATTGGAGAAAGGTGATCAAATGTACGTTTTCTTTTGAGGAACTTTGCGGCGGCATTTTGTACTAATTGGAGTCGAGCAATAGAGTATTTGGACATACCATGGTAAAGAGGGTTGCAATAATCAAAACGAGATGTAGTGAGCGCATAGATAGCAATCTCTAAGGTTTTCTCAGAAAGAGAAGATCTAATCTTAGAGAGAAGACGTAGCTGGAAAAACAAGAGCTAATCATCACATTTATTTGTTTTTCAAATTTGAGGTTCTGATCCCAGAAAACACCTACGTTCTTAATGCAGGATGAAGTAAGTGGAGCAAAGTAATCCAGGTCAATGCCAAAGACTATCACCTCAGTTTTAGATTCATTCAGAAATAAGACATTTTGAGAAAACCACATTTTCACACACCGTTTTTTTGTTTTTGTCCCTTTAAATGCAAATGAGCTGCTGCTCCCCAACCCCTTTCAAGAAGAGGGCGGAGCTTCAAGAGTTTGTCCAACAACAGAATATGTCATAAACTAACGTGTTCATTTTGAACCGGACTCGGACAATAATGCCTACAGAGCCAGAGAATATCTGCTGCATGCACATAGAACAGGTATAGTTTAGTTTAATTACGGTTATAAGTTATGTTGCCATCTTGGTTTTATCCACTATTAGTGTAAGCCTGTAGTAGCGGACCCCGTCTGAATGATGGCCAAAACTTTACTGATGAGTTGTATGAAGTTTATTGTTCGTTACACAAAAGATGAAGCATCTGTTTTCACTCCAGAAAATCACTGTAAGAGCTGAATACACAGTACAAGAAGTGCGGATCCATAAACTCTCTCTCTCCTTTGCATTATCATCAGCATACACAGCGGATTACATAAAACACTCCTAACAGTAAACAAATATATGCAGACCGTATGCCTTTTCAGGGGTGCTTAATTGATAAACTTTATATCCGTAAAACAACTCAGATAAACTATTATAAAGTGCGCTCTCCCTTTCACCAGTATCGCTCCGGAGACTATAAACTGGATCATGAACAGTTGGTATTGATCCATCCTTAAGCTTTAACTGTTTAGCAAAACCGGCCTTGAATTGTCCCTCGATCAGGCACTGCACCTGCACCGCTTACAAGACATTGCTGTCGCTGCTCGAGAGCGGAGAAAATGGCGGACAGTGTAAAACAGACTGAGGGTGGGAACTATGCTAATACAGAAGAGTTTGTCAGCGCCGTGGGTGGAAACGTGCAGATCAAGGGGTGGTGATATTATAATAGATCCCCTTTCTATGTTAGAAGGGGAGAGAAATGTGAGCGGACCGTTTTCTCACATGCTTGTAGAGAAAGGCTTACCAAAGCAAAGCTACTGGGCTGTCCTTTTTCACGTTTTCTGGGTTGGTAGATGCACCGGGACCCGATTATAGCACTTAAACACGGAAAAAATCGGATTTTTAATCCCTTTAAATTTTTGAAGTACAATCAACTTGGATGTTTAAGCCAATTCAACTTAAATTGCATTAACTAACTTGCAAGTTAAATAAAATGAGTTGAATCTTCTATAATTTATAAAAAGTGGAAAACTGCTTATTTCGAGTTAAAGGAATGTGAAAACATGTTGACTTATTGATCATATAATGTTTTACAGCGTTTACCACGAAAACACATTGCTGTTATAAAATTCAGTTTTAATAGAAATAGAGAAAAGTACTGAGAAAATATGCATGTGATACAATAACTCAAAAATCCGTTAGTTTGCATGTTACTAAATAAAAGATATCAGTCGACGGTTCTTAGACAGATTCTTAGTCTAATAAAATGAGATATTATTATCTCTAAAACAAAGTTTGAATGAAGTCTCTGTTAAAGCAGTTCAGAACAAACACGACTGAAGCTTATCAATACAAACACTGAAATGAAATGAATCAAATGTGACTGAACAGTGACTGTATGAATCCGGTTTGTTTGGCGGAGTCCTTCTCTTATGAAACTCAAGATCAGTTTTCAGTTTCTTGAACACTTAGTCACTGCTCCTTGCGTGTGATAAAAGTCCTTTTAGTTATTTTATATCAAATGATTGGGTAATGATATGTTTTCATGAGCTTACAACAAAAGAGCCTGAGCTTATGTAAGGTTTGCGTAATGCATGGCATAAAGATGTGGTCGTGTCCTGGCGAAATACTAATGCCGTGGCTGAAGACCTCAGAGGCTCTATCTCTGGTTTGGAGTCTTTCATTCGCCCTCTGTTGTTTTTGGCTCTTATAAGCCATGAGGGTTGGTTTCCATTTAAATCTGCATGCACACCCAGAAAGAGAAAGCCACTGCATTCATCTAACCATAAATCATTTTCAAAAAAAAAAAAAAAATGTAGGTATGCTATTTTTTTTTAAGGAAAGTAATACTTTTATTCAGAATTGATGCACTAAATGGATCAAAAGTGATAAGGTGTTTACACTGTTTCAAACAAATGCTGTTCTTTTGAACTTTCTATTCATCAAAGAATCATGAAAAACTTTGATATTAATCATAAATGTGTGTTGATCATCAGATCCTCATCTGAGAATGATCAGTGAAGGGTCATGTGACACTGAAGACTGGAGTAATGATGATAAACTCAGCTTTGATCACAGGAATAAATCACACTTTACTATATATTCACACAGAGAACAGCTGATCTACACTGGAGGAGTATTACACTGATCTACTGGAGTTATGATCTAATAACACAGTCTTAGTCACAGCTAACAGGGAACGTTCTGGCAAGGTTCTCTCAAAGTTATGAACAAACATTCATTCATAGTTACCTGGCCTTAAAGGGGTGGTTGATTATGATTTGACTTTGTGGCGAGGCGAGGGACCGTGAGAGCGGGCCGGTGGCGAATGTTAATGAGCGTCAGCTGTGCGCCACACCGGTCTCGTCTCATGGAGGAGTGACGGGAGTATAAAAGGAGGAGCGACGACAGTGCAAGACGAGAGAGGACCAGGCCTGGACTTTATGTTGCGTTTTGTTTTGTATGTAGGCGGCAGTCGGCCGTAAGGGGCTGCCGCCGTCATTGTATTTTGTTTGTTTATTTTTGATTAAAGTTTTTAAATGTTTGCCGGTTCCCGCCTCCTTCTTCCCTGATCTTACGAACTACGTTACAGACTTGTTTAACTGTAGTGAGTGTGTAGTGTCGCTGTTTGAGCACAAACAACATCTGCAAAGTTACGACGCTCAAAGTTCAAAGCAAAGGGAGATATTTTCTTTTACAGAAATCTCTTTTTAAGGACTACAACAAACGGCTGGTAGGGACTACAACGAGTTAGTGACATCACTAACCCTAACATTTACATAAACCCGCCCCCGGAAACATGAGATTATCATGACAGAATATGCTAATCAATGACTTGAGGATCGTTAACTCATAAATTCATCCTCTATCCCTTCAGAAACGTCCTGTCTCATTCTACATGTTGTCTCTTCTTCTTGAGTCTCTCCATCATCGCCTGACTCCGGTTTGATCATAAAAGACTGAACAGTTTCATTGCCTGTCTGCATGAGGTCATCAGAGCTGCTAACATGAGCTCTTGAAGCTCCGCCCTGTGAGCAGCAGCTCATTTGCATTTAAAGGGACACACACAAAAACTGTTTTTGGTCGCCCTCAAAAAGTGACAATTCTAACATGCTATAAAAATGATCTGAGGGGTATTTTGAGCTGAAACTTCACGTACACACTCTTGGACTTATTTGGGACATCAGAGACTTATTTTACATCTTGTAAAAAGGTGCAATCAACCACCCCTTTAATAATGTTCTCAAAAAGTTAGCACAAAAACGTTATTTATACATAATATGTATTTATTGGAGTGTTTTTAAAAAAAAAAAAAAAAACGTTTATAACGTTTTTTTTTAATGTAACTACTTGTTTCAGAAAGTTCAGAGAACATTCAAAAGTAACGTTCCCGTTAGGGTTGGGTACCGAAACCCGGTTTCAATATGGCAACCGGTATGTACCGGACCGAATCAGAACGCAAAACAACTATTCGGTGTTTCCAACCACATCATGTTTATTGTAGTTTTCAGGCATTTAAATGCACACAAGTACTAGCAAAAACACACACTGATGTCTATGGAAGCGGCAATAATAATCCTTTCAGACAGGTATAATTTGCCTACGCGTCTTATCTATATCAAATACACATTATATAGTTAACGCTATGGTTTACTCTGTTCTTCTCCCAGTTCACCGGTCACGTGACAACATGAGACGTGATGCAAATCCGACAGATCCGATTCTCTGAGGCGCAAACTAACATGGCGGCGCCCATCGCGCATTATAGATCAACTAACACACATTCACTTACACATATTTGAAAATCTGAATATCAGATAGTTCATGACATAGTTAACAAGTGTGTGTGTATTTTGAATAAAAAAGAAAAAACCCAGAATAAAACCGATAGCCTACATCTGTGATACAGCGCTATTGTGGCTGCTGTGTGTCATGTGAGAAGCGACGCGTCGCCATGGAAACAATAAGACGACGCGTTCTAAAATAATTAGCCAGAGAATATGGTCATATTTCTGAAAATAATGCTGAACCTTGAAGATGGTTTGTAGCAGACCAAGAACACAGACTAGTTTGCTGTTATTAGTGTTAAATTAGGCCTGTTGTAGTTGGGTTAGGGTTCACTGTGAATTTGTGGTTTTGTATTTAGTTATATATTTAAGTATACTTTAAAGTTAATACATTTATTTTTTTATTTATTTAAAAAAAAAAAAAAGCCATTCTTTATTGTCATCCGCCATCGTTTTGTGGCTCTTTTTTAATTGAAAGTATCGGTTCAGGCACCGGTATCGTAAAAAAACCCAAACGATACCCAACCCTAGTTCCCATAATGTTTAAAGAATTAAAGAATTAAAAACATTATAAAAAAATTTGACATTTTAAACATTCAGGGAACATTCAGAAATAGCCTTTTCATAACTTAACGAAACATTCTTGGAATATATTTTTGTGAGCTAGGCTGAGCATAAGAGACTTTAAAAAAACATGAATAATCTTATCGACCTCAAACTTTTGAATGGTATTGTAAAATAAAATGAACTTACAGATCCTCTTTACAGAAGTGAAGGGTGTAAATCCTCCTAATGTAACTGTTTTCAAGCAGGTTTCTCCTCGTCTTCAAATGGTTGGACAAACTGATACTACAACCTCAACCATTATAGACACAGCAAGATAAGCTCAATCAAGTATTTGTATGTAAAATGTTGGTCAAGAGCATCTTCTATCATAATTTTGTACTTGCAAATAGACAGAAGAAAGAACAAATCTGATGTTTGAGACGGTTCTGTCAGGAAAGGTCCTTCACTGTTCATAATGCCTTTATCTCCATCTTGAACACAGATGTTGTGGCTTTTACGCTTGGAGAAAGTGGCGAGCGTTGTGAGCGGGTCTGGTCGGGCCAAGGGCCCAGTTATGGCCTGGGGTTCTGCTTGAGCTGTTGTGTCGGGGTAACATGATCCAGCCGTGTGTTTTGACCTCAGGTCACCTTCGTCCAGCTCAGCAGCTTCAAAATGCACTTAATGGGCTTAAGCAGGCGTATGTAATTGCAGACTTTGTGATTTACAAAAATCAGACTTGAGACTCGACCATGCATACACATTATTACTGGTTTCTCATTTTCATGGTTTAAGTGGCTAATTAATTTTGTGAGCATAGAGTACTTTTATAACTAATCTGTGATGTGTAAACGGCACTGCCAAACATAGTGGCAAAGTGGCGTGGGTCAACTTGGTGCAATGCAAATTTTAATTGGACAGACAGAAAGGAACATTTGCATGCTGTCACTGCATCATTTTAATTTTCTAATTTCTAATTTCTTTTAAATTGCATACAAAAATCTGAACAGCTTTTTGAAAACATGTAAATCAATATTTCTCTGTGACAAGCTGGTGCCAGAAAGTTGCACAGAATTTAATGCACTGGGGTAACCGCTGTATTTCTATTTTTCCATAAGAGCCACCTACTGTCAGAGAGTGAATCTGCTGTATTTTTTCACATTGGTCACACATGAAAACTGAACATTTGTGTTGGTGTGAACTGGCCTTAAAGGGGTGGTTGATTATGATCATGCTTGTTTAACTGTAGTGAGTGTGTAGTGTCGCTGTTTGAACATCTGCA
Source organism: Paracanthobrama guichenoti (assembly GCA_018749465.1). Taxonomy (NCBI): domain Eukaryota; kingdom Metazoa; phylum Chordata; class Actinopteri; order Cypriniformes; family Gobionidae; genus Paracanthobrama; species Paracanthobrama guichenoti. Next base: position 4,759,231 of record CM031966.1, on the reverse strand, counting down.
AAGTTACGACGCTCAAAGTTCAAAGCAAAGGGAGATATTTTCTTTTACAGAAATCTCTTTTTAAGGACTACAACAAACGGCTGGTAGGGACTACAACGAGTTAGTGACATCACTAACCCTAACATTTACATAACCCCGCCCCCGGGAACATGTTGAGAAGAGGAAGAGTTGTTGTAGTCGGGCACATTTGGGAGTCGCTCAAGCTGTCGTCCGTCTTTCACATTTATTGATACAGTACGAACACAAATGCAATAGCATGTCATAAAGCAAGATGACAACATAAGTTATAACCGTAATTAAACTAAACTATCCCTGTTCTCTCTTCATCAGCAGATATTCTCTGGCTCATCAGTTCCCACACCAGCGGTTTATAGATTATCATGACAGAATATGCTAATCAATGACTGAAGATCGTTAACTCATAAATTCATCCTCTATCCCTTCAGAAACGTCCTGTCTCATTCTACATGTTGTCTCTTCTTCTTGAGTCTCTCCATCATTGTCTGACTCTGGTTTGAACATAAAACACTGAACAGTTTCGGACATTTTCAGTGTGTGTCTGCGTGAGGTGATCGGAGCTGCTAACACAAGCTCTTGAAGCTCCGCCCTCTTCTAGAAAGGGGGCAGGGAGCAGCAGCTCATTTGCATTTAAAGGGACACACCCACAAATGTTGTGTTTTTGCTCACCCTCAAAAAGTGACAAATTTTAACATGCTATAAAACATATTTGTGGGGTATTTTGAGCTGAAACTTCACAGACACACTCTGCGGACATCAGAGACTTATTTTACATCAATAAAGGGGCATTAAAGGACCCCTTTAAGGTTGTGCTTCATGGTTAGCAGTGTGGGAAACTTTCTTCTCTCCCACTAGCCAACCAAGTGCATGCATGATTGGTTCGTTATTTTAACTGGTTAAACCAATAGGTTTGTTTTTAAGTAGTAACTTGAGTATGAGAGTTCAGCTTATTGAATTAGTTTGAGTTTTGTATGTTAGCCAATAAAACCGGTTTCCTCTGCTACCTGTGTATTAGCCTGGTTTAATGAGCTGAAGTGAAAAGTTAGTACTCACAGTTAAAGTCAGGCTCAATGTTGTCTCCTGCTAACAGGCTGTTGATTGTGATTTGAAAGATGAGATGCAGCAGCAGGAACGTCATACTGGTGAGACACAGGGATTTCAGCAAGCGCCCCGTGTGGCCTGGAGAAGAAAAAGCATAAAAACATTACATTAGGACATGCATAAGCTATAAAGCCTGTGGCCGGTTGCATAGAGTGCTTCTAGTCTAACAACTTAGTCCTCTAATTTTTTTCTTTAGGACTGGTCATAACTTTTATATGTCAGTTTCAGAAAAAAAAGTAGAATGGCCTAATTTTAATCTTATTATCCCTTGAGTAACTGTTAGTTGGCAGACAAGCTCTTAAGACAGTCTTAACATAGTGAGTTTATGCAACTGGCCCATGAAGTATGTGTACAGTGCACAGTGTAAATGCTGTCATCAGCACAGTGTGCATGTCAGGCTGTTATAGTATAGTTTAGGTATAGTTTAGCAACTTTAGTTTAGTTCTTATTGCTTATAATTTCTGGAGAGAGAAAAAGCACAGACACTGGACAAGTATGACATATCTAGTGTGTATGTGTCGAGAGGCTGTGTTCATGCATGCTATTAAAGTGACAAAAGAAGTATGTCCAAATTCTCAGTACTCGTAGGCAAAAAGTACCCGGGTGACGTACTACTTCTGGTGAGATTCTGAAGTGTGCATATCATGAACACTTTATTATCCCATGAGGTCACGGGAGAAGATTTGTGATGCTGGAAGGTCACATGACAGTGAACACATGCAGATGTAGTACATCCAGATTACATTCATCCTACACACAGAACACACTTTTTAGCGCACACAAAGTATTCAAAATAAGTACATACTCAAGAGCAGTGTTGGGGAAAGTTACTTTGAAAAGTAATGCATTACAATATTGCATTACTCCCTTAAAAAAAGTAACTAATTGCATTAGTTACTTTTTGAGAAAAGTAATGTGTTACGTTACTTTTGTGTTACATTTTCTCACCTGGGCTGAGCTTGTTTTTTTGTTTTGTTTTTTTTATTTTTGGGCAAATGTAAAGACCCGTTACACAAAACTTTAAAAAAGCCTCAGGTGAAGGAAATGCAAATTCACATGTGTACAGTAGAAGGCGCAGCTCAAACAAACATTCTGGATAATGGAAGAATAGATTAATATTCTAACACTTCACACATAAAAACGAAAAAATGTAGTCGTTTCTGCTACTGGTTTAACTGAATCATCGAAGGTCAGCAGCAAGACAGTGGCTCTCATTAACTAATAATTGCGTGGATTTTTCGTATTGTACGCACAGGAGAACTTTGCCGCCTGATTCACAACACGTTTGTACGCACATAAATTTGTTCTTAACCTCGTTCTGATGTTAGTGAATGTGGAGTACTCTAAATGCACAAGGTTAGTCATTTGCATAAAACACGCCCAAACCATTCCCATATAAGGGCTTTCCGCACACGTAAACATGCCCACACCATCTCCATATAAGGGCTTTTCGCACACACAAACACGCCCAAAATATCCCCTTATAAGGGCTTTCCACACATGCAAACACACACCCATCATCTCCATATAAGGTCTTTCCACACATGCAAACACACACCCATCATCTCCATATAAGGGCTTTTTGCACACACACAAACATGCCCAAACCATCCCCATATAAGGGCTTTCCACACACGCAAACACGCACATACCATCTCCATATAAGGGCTTTTCACACACGCAAACACACCCACACCATCTCCATATAAGGGCTTTCTACACAAGCAAACACACCCACACCATCTCCATATAAGGGCTTTCTACACAAGCAAACACACCCACACCATCTCCATATAAGGGCTTTCCACACACGCAAACACGCCCACACCATCTTCATATAAGGGCTTTCCACACACGCAAACACGCCCACACCATCTCCATATAAGGGCTTTCCACACACGCAAACACGCCCACACCATCTCCATATAAGGGCTTTCCACACATGCTTTCCTTGCAGCCTTTCGTCACGCTCATCAAACTTGCCGCTGTTCACAGACACACTCTCGTCCGGATCCTCGAGCAATGCTAAATGTGCTCTTCTCACCACTTGATGGACTTGATGACTTGAAAAACTGCAGATTCATATGGTTTTAGTCCTGCAGTGACGCTGTAGGAAATTCAAGAATTCAACATGTCAGGGGGAAAGTTCACTGAGTTGAAGCTGTCGTTCTGCTCTTGATAGAAAAGAGCGCTGTAATCCACGGCTATTAGCGGAAATTTGTATTACAGGTCTCTCTCCCTCTCTCTCTCTCTGAGCATTCATTTAGCAGTGATATGTTTGGCAGTGTTTGGGCTGTTCATCACTGAGGATCAGTGTGAGTTCAGAGCCGTGGCCGTTTTCAGAAAGATCCAAATGAAACAATGCTGTGAGTAATGCATGTTATAGGGTCGAAAAGGTTGTTGATTTATGCATAATGCTACATAAACATGCTTTATGATAGAAGAGAAGGAGTTTGGCTGGATGGATGTTTGGTCCGTCATCAAAGGAACAAAAGCTTCTTGATAGAGTGGGACGCTGGGAATGACACCGATAGCATCAAACATGAACTGAAGGATGTTAAAAAACACCCACAACCCATCCGGCCCAAATGAGGAAATTATGTCATATGCAGATAAGTGCTTAATTTAATTGGCAATTCTGGACAGATAATATCATGAATTAAAGCCCTACTTTAACCCTACTTTAAGGGTTACATGGATTTATTTAATGTTTGAAGGCTTTCTGACAAATAGCATTGGCCATGAGGTAGAACACGAGGTCTGAAACGTTACAGATGATAGTATGCATGATAATAGTGAGTCTACAGTCTCTTTTGATTAAATGCAGTGCTCATTAATTCACAAGAGCACATTTACAGTCAAATTCAAAATATCAGAGGTAATGAGAGTGGATCGTTTCTTTCCCCGTGGGTTTCAGTGAAATATTAGGTATCAGTCCTCAGACACCGGCTGTTTCCGTAGCACGCTGTAACTCAATTTATGAAAACGTTAGGAAGTAGAACTAAGACTAAAAGCTTCCTCGTCATGGAGTTAGCAAACTTTCAGAAAGGATTAGAAAAATACAGACAGCGAATACACACAGCAAGGAACTGGTTAGCCATCTGTCAATGAAGTTAAAACTAGGGGCTTCACGCTGATGTTGCTGTAAATACAAAAATTAAACTTCTTTTAAAAACAGTCACCTATTGTATCCATTGGCATTCCAATTCTTCTTCTTCCGTTTCTTCCGCCATGGGAGTCTATGGCAGCCCATAGAACCGTATGTTAAAAAGTTATGAAATTTGGCACACTGATAGAGGTCAGTCCAAATATTCACCACAGCCAATTTGAAGTCTCTAGCTCAATCCCTCTAGTGCCACCACCTGTCCAAAGTTCACTTACATTTATGGTAATAACTTTTGAACCACAAGGGATAGAAACAAAATATTTTCTGCTGATTCCTCCTAGACAGCTTGTCTGATTTTCATGAAAATTCAATCAGATTATCTTCAGACCATGATGGCAAAAAGTAATCAAAAGCTTTTTGATAAACCCAATCGTTCTCGAATAACGTGAAAACGAATTTGACAAAGCGCACGCCAAATTGGATGCAAGGCTGTATCTCCGCAATGCTTTAGTGTATTCAGATCAATCTTGGTACAGATCATCACAAGCATGACCTGAGGCTACATGCTGCGTTTCGGGGTAGCGCCACCTACTGGTCCAGCTATATATATATATATATATATTATTTTTGCTTATAAAGTACAGTTTGCCCTAAAATCATAAAATTGGTCTCGCTAGAATCGATACTACATGCAGAGTCAAATGTTACCCAATTTTCCCATATCGTCCATTTTGTATGTTGGCCATTTTGAATTTTGTAGTAAAATTCTGTATTTTATGAACGCATTAGCGTATCTTTATGAAACTTGGCCCAGAAGGAGCCTGAGATGTTTTGGGCTAGTGCCACTTAGTGGTAAAATAAGTAAATATTTACATGCTTATAACTTCGGATGTGGTTGACCTATTTTCAGAACAGTCATGTTGTTAAATTCCCAAATCCTTGCCGAGTCCGACAATACCAAACATGCTATGTTTCGGCTTATGGTTTGTCGCCTTATGGTTTGTCCGCTTTAGCGCCCAACAAACATTCACGAATATTTTTGAAATGGGTATTCCAATCGAGACGCAACCAATGTACAAAAATCTAAATCATAGCAAGTTGACAAAATATCAATGGCCAAATGTCAAAATTTTTATTGTAAGTGGCAAAAAATGCATTCAGAGTCGGACATGGGTCATTTTATTATATGCTCATAAATATGTCTATAACTCCTAAACTAAATGAGATATCTTCACAGAATTTGACACACTGATGTATGAGCACACTCAGAGAACACATAAAAAAAGTGCTGGGATTGCGTCACTTGGTGGCGCTGTAATTGAACAAAACGTGAAATTAGCATTAAGTACAGTAAAGTATTTTGTTGTAAAATGCTATATTTTGTGTGTGTCATCGGGACCATGCCTTGAAGGTACTCACTTTCGAGACAGCGCCAAATGCTAATAACTTTTGATCACTTTTGCCTATTTTAATGAAACTGGTCTTGATAGATTCCCTGACTCATAATGAGAATAATGATACCATTATTTGCTGAAACTTCCTCTCCGCCATGTTGAATTCCTTTGAAAACCTACTTTTTCGAACCATGCCGGAAAAAAGTTAGCAAAAGTTTTTTCTCTGCAACGCTTTGGTATATTGAGACTAAAGTTTTGTGTCATTGTCACCTCACACTGACCACACCATAATAATTTGATAATAGCGGCACCTATTGGTCGAAAGTGATAAGAAATTTAACCATATTACAGTGGTTTGTATTTGTCAGCCATTTTGCCTGAATTAATCTAAAAAAAACATCTTTAATTGCTTATTGTTGCAGTTTTCTGAAGCTCCTAGCCATGCTTGCATGTTTCTTTTTGTGCTTGGCTATGTTTTTTAAATGGCACTGTATGTTTAAAATGTACAGTCTTTTACTGTACAAAGGTTACGGGCTATTTTAATAAAACATTTAAAGGAAGTCAACTGTCTTCATGGGGTTTTAAAAGAAATAAAGAAATTATGTAGTAATCAAGTTTCAGCTGGCCGATTTAAATACTGTGTGTGAAGAAAGACGACTAATGCTTTTAAAAACATTAATTTTTGGAGCACTTGTGTCCATCAATGTATTAACACCTACTGATAATCTTTCCTAGACCACCTGAGGATCATTGCCAAGCGAGTCTGCCAAGATTTTATGATCTTTACAGTGGTTTGCTGTTATGAAAATGTTTTACAGGTCTGCTCATGCCATGTGTGTTCGGGCGATTAGTCTAATTGGAAGACGCTCAAACAATCGGCAAATCAGTTGCATTTTGGTTCCTGGTCATAGTTTCTGTCAAGATTTATTGACAGTGCGTAGAGTGGTAACATTAGTCATCAGTTCAGTGGACTGAATATGTGCGGATGATGAGCAAATGGAGAGCGAGGACCCATTATGAGCTGCAGTTTTTAAAAGCAGAGCTGAGCTGAAGCCCCACCGCGGCAGAAAGGCGATACTGGCGCAGGAAGCGCAAATATGGACCAGATGTGTTTGTTATTTAGCGGCGGAGGACTAAAGGCTGCTCTGTTGGCACGTCGCGTCTGCGTGCCGTTTGGCCACAGTTTCTCATTATTCTTTTCCCTGATGAGCCACTTCATCCATTTCAGCCGACTGAATGGGTCTCAGTGTTTGCATGCGGTACGTAATGGTGAAAATGTGTGGTGCATCTTCATTGCTTGAGAGAAAGAGTCCATGTCCTTCGCTCCTGTAAGAGCTATTATTTGCACAGTACATACAGTACAAATGATTGGGTTCAAGATTTGTTTTTGTGCTGTCAAATCGAATAATCGCGATTAATCGCATCCAAAATAAAAGTTTGTGTTATGTGTGTGTGTACTGTGTATAATTATTACGCTTACAGAAATATACATTCATTTGTGTATTTATTTAAGAAATATTTGCATGCATATATATTTATATTATATATAAATATTTTATATATACAGATAACAATTTTTTCTTAAATATATACAGTACATGCATGTGTGTATATTTATATATACATAATAATTATACACAGTACACACACATATAACACAAACTTTTATTTTGGATGCGATTAATCGATTTGACAGCACTATTTTTTTATGATGTTTTTGAAAGAATCTCAGAAACACTTTGTATAATGCATTATAAAAGTATTGCATTAATTATGCCTTGTAATGCACCTTATAATGCATTGTATGATCTCATGAATAATTGTAACCACAGTTATAATACTTATCTTTAGAAAGTATAAGGCATTATTGCAAATATGAATGCAAATATTATAATGCATTTTAACTTTGGTTACAATTATTTATGAAAAGATAAAATGCATTATAATGTAGATTATGAATACCTTTATAATGCATTAGGGGCTTTAAGTGTTACCAAAGTCTCTCCTGCTCATGAATCCTCTCATAACTCCAGTAGATCAGTGTAATACTCCTCCAGTGTAGATCAGCTGTTCTCTGTGTGAATATATAGTAAAGTGTGATTTATTCCTGTGATCAAAGCTGAGTTTATCATCATTACTCCAGTCTTCAGTGTCACATGACCCTTCACTCATCATTCTCATAGGAGGATCTGATGATCAACACACGATTATGATTATCAATTTTTCAAAACAGGAAACTGATACACAATATGTGAAATAGAATCTTTTGTAACATTATAAATGGTTTCTGTCACTTTGGACCAAATTAATGCATTCTTGCTGAATAAAACTATTCATTTCTTTCAATAAAATGTGTGGTACATCTTTGTTTGAGAGGTCCAAAATATGATAAATATTTCACAAATCATATTTAAAAGCAGTCTCTGCCAAAATGAATGGTCGAGCTGGTATTGCAAGTCGGCTCTTTTTCGTGAACGCAAGCCGGGAAGGGTTTAGACGCCGATTTCATCATTGACCGCTTGACCACAACACACAGACACAGCACAGACGACAGCAGAACCTCAGTCCATTGTCTGGGAACACTATCACATCTCCAAAAGCTTTTAGACACTTAAACAGAAAACAAAATATCTGAACTGACAGCAATGAGCAGGATAGAGTCAAATTTAATCACATGAGCTATAAAACGTTACTCCTCCGGGAGTGTCTCTCCTCTCGTAATTCACATAATTGATTTGAATCAATTCATTCTTACACTTCATTTACTTTAAGCCAGACAGCAACTACTGAAGTCTTATGGTAGAGTTTAATAGCTATCATCTGCACAGTATAATCAAACACTTCAGAAGTATAAGAGTTTATAATGTTTCTGACAGAAGTCACCAATTTAGGCTGCAAAAACACAGTAAAAACTATTTAAAATCTCTCTAATATGCTGATTTGCTGCTCAAGAAACATTTCTAATTATCAGTGTTGAAAATTGTTGAACAGAAAGTTCAAAAGAACAGCATTTATTTAAAATAGAAATATTTTGTAACATCATTTAATGTTACTTTGAATCAATTGAATGTATCCTTATCCTATCTCAATAAAACTATTAACGACAAACAACACCCATCACTGTAATAAAATGCTTAATTTTACACCCTGAGCCTTTAAAACCCGGACCCGGATGTTTATTGTTCTCAGATACATTGGGTAGTATTTATCTCAGCATCTGGTTTCTAAGTTTACAACATGTCAAGAAAGTGAATCATCACAACCTCTGATTCATGTATAAAACTTGCAGGAAAACACTCGCCTGACCTTTTCTTACTGGCATTCACAGTCAGAACACAACCCGTATTAGATCAGAGACATAACGCTCTTATACAAACTGCTATACACTGATCATGCATAACATTATGACTAATATTGTGTTGGTCCCCCTGACCCATCAAGGCATGGACTCCACTAGACCCCTGAAGGTGTGCTGCGGTATCTGGCACCAAGATGTTAGCAGCAGATCCTTTAAGTCCTGTAAGTTGTGAGGTGGGGCCTCCATGGATCGGACTTGTTTGTTCAGCACATCCCACAGATGCTCGATTGGATTGAGATCTGGGGAATTTGGAGGCTGAGTCAACACCTCAAACTCGTTGTTGTGCTCCTCAAACCATTCCTGAAGCATTTGTGCTTTGTGTCAGGAGCATTATCCTGCTGGAAGAGCCACAGCCACCAGGGAATACCGTTTCCATGAGAGGCTGTACATGGTCTCAACAATGCTTAGGTAGGTGGTACGTGTCAAAGTAACATCCACATGGATGGCAGGAGTAAAAGAACACGTGATTCATCAGACCAGGCCACCTTCTTCCATTGCTCCGTGGTCCAGTTCTGATGCTCACGTGCCACTGTTGGTGCTTTCGGCGGTGGACAGGGGTCAGCATGGGGGCACCCTGACTGGTCAGTGGCTATGCCGCCCCATACGCAACAAACTGAGATGCTCTGTGTATTCTGACACCTTTCTATCAGAACCAGCATTAACTTCTTGAGCAGTTTGAGCTCCAGTAGCTCGTCTGTTTGATCGGACCACACGGGACAGCCTTCGCTCCCCACATGCATCAATGAGCCTTGGCCGCCCATGACCCTGTGGCCGGTTCTCCACTGTTCCTTCCTTGGAGCACTTTTGATAGATCCTGACCACTGCAGACCGGGAACACCCCACAAGAGCTGCAGTTTTGGAGATGCTCTGACCCAGTCGTCTAGCCATCACAATCTGGCCCTTGTCAAACTCACTCAAATCCTTACGCTTGCCCATTTTTCCTGCTTCTAACGCATCAACTCTGAGGACAAAATGTTCACTTGCTGCCTAATATATCCCACCCACTAACAGGAGCCGTGAGGAAGAGATCATCAGTGTTACTCACTTCACCGGTCATAATGTTATGCCTGATTGGTGTATACACAATATACAAAAAGAGAAAGGGAAAAGTTCAACCAAAGTTGTGTGTGAGGTGAAACGGCTCCACAGAGTCATTAACTGGACTGCATGTCTAACTCACCCACATTTCCTTCTTTAAACACTACACTAGATATATTGCAGTGTCAGTCCGTTAGGGTTATTTATACTCCACTCTGCTGCCATGAACTGATCAAACTCTGTTTTACAGCAGTGTACTACAGCTTACGTTTTGGCCGAAGGTGGACAGTTTGCAAAAATGTGGGACTAACATGAAAACGCAGTAGAAATGCAGTGGACAGCAGGTAACCTCGCTTCAGCGTGAGATATATTACCCACAGCACATCTAAAGCAGCTGTTCTTCCTTTGTTTTCAAGCACTCATTCATGAACCAGACTTTATTTTAAGGTGATCCAGCCTTGCGTTTTGTATACAGGAGTTTTAGTCAATTATGAAAGCAGTGAAATCTCAAACTTAGCTGGTCATCAATGAAGAAAGGTGTTCACAGAGTTAGGGTTAAGGTACTTATAGCACAATAGCTTTGTATGACAAAAACACTGATGCAAGTCATAATTTATTGAATAATTACACAATAATTACACGAATCGTACACGATTGGTGCGCTTGTTGAACTTTTTATCAAATTTATTTATTTTTCCACGCATCTTAAATATCGGCTGATCAAGCTCTCAACACCGAGGCAATAATTTGGCAAAAAACAAACATCTCATGTCAAAGCGGTTTGGGATCCTACGGTAAAACCTAAAGGCATTTTGGGAGGTCATTTAAACATACGAAGCTTATTTCCTAAGATAGATTAGATAAAGGATATTGTTGTCTGAGTCCAATATCGATTATCTGTGTATTCATGAGTTCACACTTACATATAATTTATAGAGAGTAAATTGAAATGCGTATTTGGTGTGCTGTCCGGGGGGAGAGCTTCGAGCTCGGAATTTGGCCCGAACCCAGAGTACCCCCCGTGTATGTAAGTGGGTAGCACTAAAAGTGTGGAGAAGGGGTGGTGGAGCGATGCTGATGAACTGAGGTAAGACTTCTGTGTGTATATACACACCTCTTATTGTTGATTAGCTGAGTGCTCTCCACTTGTGTCAATTATCTGAACGTGCTAATTGATATTCTGGATATACATGTTTTATAAGGGACAGAACTGTGGGCAGGGGTAGGGGTGTACTGATATATATATATACATATTAAAGACTCATTTAATGCAATGGAAATGTATCCTACTGCTGATATATGAAATTAATGTCTATGTATTAATGTAATATTGTCGCAAAACATGCAATTTTATATTTTAGTGATATATAATCCTCCCTCGTTGTGCACTGCAATATTATACGAAAACCTGGATGCGCTGTTTAAAAACTTTAAGCACAACAGTGAGGTGCTTCTCTTTGGAGATTTTAATATAAATTGGTTAGACAAACATCTCATATAATAATAATAATCTCATCTAATAATCTCATATTCAAACATGACTTCAGTCAAATGATTGAAGCCCCTACACGTATCACCAGGAATACTCAAACACCGATAGATTTAATTTTCACAAATAAACCTGACAGTATAATTATAGTATAATTTAGTTACTGGTCTATCCAACGCTATCTCACAACCAATTACATACGTATTTGTACGAAGTGGCGAATTCGTACGACCTCTCACTCGTATGAATTTGTATGATTTGTCTATATTGCAGTGACGGGTAGGTTTGAGGTTAGGTCATTCTTACGAAATCATACGAATTGACAACTCGTCAAATACGTACGATTTAGCAAAAATCGTGAGTGAGGTCTTACAAATTCATATGAATTAGCCACCTCGTAAAATATGTACGAATTGCCGTGAGATCGGGTTGGTCTTATCTGACCATAATATGATTTTAATTGCAAGAAAATTGACAAAGAAAAGACTGACTAAGTTTATAAATCGAAATCGGAATTCATTTAAACTTGAAATCCTGAATTCGAGACCGAGCTAAAGGCTGTTAACTGGGATGTCCAACGATATGACCAAGTAAACGACTGCTGTGATAAGCTTATGTCCACTATTGGGTGTATTGTGGATAAATTCATTAAAAAGCGAGAGAGAGAAATTTTTTTTTGAAAATTTCAGCTACCATGGATGAATGATAATATAAGAAAATTAATGAAAAAGAGGAACCATGCCCTGAAATTTTTTATCAAAACTCGAAGGGACATTGATTTGAAACTATTTAAAGGTCTGCGCAACCAAGTCGTTAGAGAACTCGGAATGTCCAAATCAATTTATTACATTCAAACTCTATCAGAGGCCAAAGGGAATGGCAAAATAATCTGGAAGCATCTAAACAGCCTACTAATTCCAAAGGGTACCACCACCCAAAACAAATATGAACTTAGAGTGGGTGAAAACATCATTACTGATAGTGCACAAGTTGCAGACGAGTTGCAGACTTTTTTATACCATCTGTTAATAACCTTGCATCAAGCTTTCCAAGCAGGAACGATATAGACCTGCTTGAATAAGATCAAGATAACTCATTTCAGATCAGGGAGGTTGGTCAGACAGCTGTTCTGAAAGTTATACAGGACCTAAACCCCACCTTCTCAAAAGATATTTATAATCTAGACCAGGGGTTTTCAAACCTGTCCTGGAGGCACCCCAGCTCTGCACATTTTGTATGTCTCCCTTATCAGACACACCCAATTTAGTTCTTGCAGTCTCTACTAATGAGCTGATGAGTTTACTCAGGTGTGATAAATGAGGGAGACACAAAATGTGCAGGGCTGGGGTGCCTCCAGGACAGGTTTGAAAACCACTGGTCTAGGCACAGCTCTTCTTAAAAAATATAGTAGCATTTTGGTTCAGCCTCTCACCAATCTTATTAATATTTCCATTAAATCTGGGCAATTCCTTGTCTGGCTATCACCAGACCAAGCTCAATTTAAGATTGAACACTAGTCTGGGGAGTCTGCTCTGTATTTTCTACTGCACAAGAGGTGTGATCAACGGGCATAATTCAAATGACTCTGTACACAATTGGACAGTCCTTCAACCAATCAGACCACAAGAGGCGTGATCAACGGGCATAATTCAAATGACTCTGTACACAATTGGACAGTCCTTCAACCAATCAGACCACAAGAGGCGTGATCAACGGGCATAGTTCAAATGACTCTGTACACAATTGGACAGTCCTTCAACCAATCAGACCACAAGAGGCGTGATCAACGGGCATAGTTCAAATGACTCTGTACACAATTGGACAGTCCTTCAACCAATCAGACCACAAGAGGCGTGATCAACGGGCATAGTTCAAATGACTCTGTACACAATTGGACAGTCCTTCAACCAATCAGACCACAAGAGGCGTGATCAACGGGCATAGTTCAAATGACTCTGTATAAAATTGGACAGTCCTTCAACCAATCAGACCACAAGAGGCGTGATCAACGGGCGGACAGTCCTTCAACCAATCAGACCACAAGATGCGTGATCAACGGGCGGACAGTCCTTCAACCAATCAGACCACAAGAGGCGTGATCAACGGGCAAGTTCAAAGACTGTACACAATTGGACAGGCGACCACAAGAGGCGTGATCAACGGGCATAGTTCAAATGACTCTGTACACAATTGGACAGTCCTTCAACCAATCAGACCACAAGAGGCGTGATCAACGGGCATAGTTCAAATGACTCTGTACACAATTGGACAGTCCTTCAACCAATCAGACCACAAGAGGCGTGATCAACGGGCATAGTTCAAATGACTCGCGCCAGGTGGATAAGCCAGTCTGTGATTGGTTCCCCGCAAAAGTGTAACAGAAGCAGGATAAATTAATATACAGGTTTCCAGCCTGAGCTGCAGGGCGAAATCAAATCACCGGCAGATCAGGCTGGATTTACACAATCTAGGCAATTCCCAGATGGATGGAAAAATGCTTTGGTAACACCTCTTTTTAAATCTGGAGATAATAAAATGTCTTGTAATTATAGACCTATTAGTCTTCCGTTTTTTTCTAAAGTCTTGGAGAAGATTGTCTCAGAACAACTCTCGAGACAAACCATTATCTGAGTCCTCTGCAGTTTGGATTCAGGCACAACCATTACTCCCCCTTCATGATCAGCGGGTCACCAGTAGAGAGAGTGAGCAGCTTCAAGTACCTGGGAGTAAACATCTCCGAGGACCTGACCTGGACTGCTCACATTCAGACACAGGTGAAAAAAGCCAGGCAAAGACTGTACCACCTGCGCCAGCTGAGGAAATTCAGGGTTTCACCAGCTATCCTGAAAACTTTCTATTTAGGGGCGATAGAAAGTGTTTTAACTCAGTGCATCACAGCGTGGTATGGGAACAGCACCAGTCATGACCGCAAAGCCCTGCAAAGAGTAGTGCGCTTATCCGAGCGTATCTCAGGGTCAGCTCTCCCGTCTCTGCAGGACGTCTACACCAAACGCTGCAAAGGTAGAGCTACCAAGATCATCAAGGACTCTAATCACCCTGCAAACCCTCATTTCACGCTGCTACCATCTGGTAGCGCTTCCAAGCCTGATGGCCAAAACTGAGAGACTCAGGAGGAGCTTCTTCCCCAGGCCATCAGACTCTGAACTCCTGAACTTAACATCACGTGACTTCACTTCAGGATAAACATCGATACACTGACATTGCACTGCACTTTCTGTTCTCGTTGTTACTGTGTAACAACCTGTCATAAACCTGTTTGCACATTATACTCTTATACATTTGTTAACCACATATTTATAAGTCTACAGTTTACTCACTGCAAAGTCTACTTCAATTATTTTATTCCACTTTATCCTTATTTGTTACCTTTTTTTTTCTCTTGACTTGATTATTTATAATTGTACAGATATATATATATATATATATATATATATAGTATATATATTTATATATCCTATTTCTACTTTTTTTTTATATCCTAATTATAATTTCTTCCTTGTGTTTTTAACTGTGAATTTGCACTGTCCATGGAGCGGACCTGTTTACATTTCACTGCCGGTTGTATATTCTGTATATAACTGTGTATGTGACAAATAAAACTCTTGAATCTCTTGAATCCATTCTACAGAATCTGCTATTTGTTTATTAACCGAAAATATCAAACAATCACTTGACAAGGGGAATGTAGTTGGTGCAGTATTTCTAGATCTAGAAAAGGCATTTGATACAGTAAATCATAAGACCTTAATTTCCAAATTAGCTAAGTTTAATTGATCCAAACAGTCATTGTCTTGGTTTGAATCATATTTAAAAGGCTGTGAATAATGTGTTATAATTAATAATGTGAGATCCACCTTTCTTAAAATTGAAAGAGGGATCCCTCACGGCACTGTTTTGGGACCTATACTTTTCAGTCTCTGCATTAATGATTTGCCAGATGCATGTCCAGATATACATTCTCAGAAAAAAAGGTACAGTGTTGTCACTGGGGCGGTACCCTAAGGTACAAAAGTGAAAAGGTACATCTTTGTACCTTACTCACCCCTAAATGGTACATATCAGTGCTTTAAGAGAGCGCATTAGTACCTTAAAGGTTCATATCAGTGCTTTAAGAGTGCGTATTAGTACCTTAAGGGTTCATATCAGTGCTTTAAGAGAGCGTATTAGTACCTTAAGGGTTCATATCAGTGCTTTAAGAGAGCGTATTAGTACCTTAAGGGTTCGTATCAGTGCTTTAAGAGTGCGTATTAGTACCTTAAGGGTTCGTATCAGTGCTTTAAGAGTGCGTATTAGTACCTTAAGGGTTCGTATCAGTGCTTTAAGAGAGCGTATTAGTACCTTAAGGGTTCGTATCAGTGCTTTAAGAGAGCGTATTAGTACCTTAAGGGTTCGTATCAGTGCTTTAAGAGTACCGTATTATCAGTACTTTAAGAGAGGTTCGTATCAGTGCTTTAAGAGAGCGTATTAGTACCTTAAGGGTCCGTATCAGAGCTTTAAGAGTGCGTATTAGTGCTTTAAAGAGAGCGTAAGAGTGAGTATTAGTACCTTAAAGGTTCGTATCAGTGCTTTAAGAGTGCGTATTAGTACCTTAAAGGTTCGTATCAGTGCTTTAAGAGAGCGTATTAGTACCTTAAGGGTTCGTATCAGTGCTTTAAGAGTGCGTATTAGTACCTTAAGGGTTCGTATCAGTGCTTTAAGAGTGCGTATTAGTACCTTAAAGGTTCATATCAGTGCTTTAAGAGTGCGTATTAGTACCTTAAGGGTTCGTATCAGTGCTTTAAGAGTGCGTATTAGTACCTTAAAGGTTCGTATCAGTGCTTTAAGAGTGCGTATTAGTACCTTAAAGGTTCGTATCAGTGCTTTAAGAGAGCGTATTAGTACCTTAAGGGTTCGTATCAGAGCTTTAGAGTGCTATTAGTACCTTAAAGGTTCGTATCAGTGCTTTAAGAGTGCGTATTAGTACTTTAAGAGTTCGTATCAGTGCTTTAAGAGGTAGTACCTTAAGGGTTCATATCAGTGCTTTAAGAGAGCGTATTAGTACCTTAAGGGTTCGTATCAGTGCTTTAAGATCAGAGCGTATTAGTACCTTAAGGGTTCGTATCAGTGCTTTAAGAGAGCGTATTAGTACCTTAAGGGTTCGTATCAGTGCTTTAAGAGTGAGTATTAGTACCTTAAGGGTTCGTATCAGTGCTTTAAGAGAGCGTATTAGTACCTTAAGGGTTCGTATCAGTGCTGGTTCAGCGTATTAGTGCTTTAAGGTTCGTATCAGTGCTTTAAGAGAGCGTATTAGTACCTTAAGGTTCGTATCAGTGCTTTAAGAGAGCGTATTAGTACCTTAAGGGTTCGTATCAGTGCTTTAAGAGAGCGTATTAGTACCTTAAGGGTTCGTATCAGTGCTTTAAGAGAGCGTATTAGTACCTTAAGGGTTCATATCAGTGCTTTAAGAGAGCGTATTAGTACCTTAAGGGTTCATATCAGTGCTTTAGAGAGCGTATTAGTACCTTAAGGGTTCATATCAGTGCTTTAAGAGAGCGTATTAGTACCTTAAGGGTTCATATCAGTGCTTTAAGAGTGCGTATTAGTACCTTAAGGGTTCGTATCAGTGCTTTAAGAGAGCGTATTAGTACCTTAAGGGTTCATATCAGTGCTTTAAGAGAGCGTATTAGTACCTTAAGGGTTCATATCAGTGCTTTAAGAGTGCGTATTAGTACCTTAAGGGTTCGTATCAGTGCTTTAAGAGAGCGTATGAGTACCTTAAGGGTACATATCAGTGCTTTAAGAGTGCGTATTAGTACCTTTTTGGTTTTGTACCTTAGGGTACCGCCCCAGTGACAGTAATGTACCTTTTTTTCTGACAGTGTAGGTTTACAGATGTATACAGATAATACAGTGGTGTGTGCATCTGGTAATACCTGTATTTCTGTGGCTGATAAACTAAATGCCAACTTAGAGAAAATATAATCTTGGCTGGCCTCATCTTGTTTAATTTTAAACACCAAAAAATGCTTTTCCATTAAAAAACTACCTCTAAAACAAGTCCTGAATGTACAAATTAATGGGGAGCTTATTGAACAAGCACCAGAAGTGAAGTATCTGGGAATAATTATAGACTATCGGTTGAATTTTAAAAGTCATATCAAGAAAATCAGTAAAACTATTAAGGCCAACTATTAAGACTGTTTTAAGATGATAAGAAACAGTCTGACCCTTGACTGTGCTTTTATTTTTATAAAGTCTAAGATTTTCTCACACATATCGTATGGCTTAACCACATGCTCACCAGTCATCAGTTCAGTCTATAGAGTGTCTTTATAACCGAGCCTTGAAAATCCTGGACAAGAAAAGAATAAGCTATCGTCATTGCCAAATTCTAAGCAAATATAAGATTTTAAGTTTTGTTAATTTGATCTCCCTGCACTTTGTTAAATTGCTCTTCAAATGCCTAAATAGCGCTGCTCCCCCGCCCCTCTGCAAAATAATAACAAGACAGCAAAGTGGTACCAGATCCATCACCCGAGCAGCATTAACAGGCAATTGTAGTATCCCTTTCCGCAAAACCTCATTTGCCCAAACTGCCTTTTCAATAAAAGGGACGAAATTATGGAATTCTTTACCAGACCACTTGAAATGTATTCCAACATTACCCACCTTCAAAAAACAAAAACAAATTGTGGTTAATTCAGGAACAATATTGCTCTCATATGTAGTTTTTACATTACTTTTTCCCCTCATTTTATTGTATTTCATTTAATTTAATTTATCATTTAATGTTAGTCTGTATTTTAATTGTAACTAAAAGCCCTACTAGGGACAAGTGTTGTAAATTAGCTTTAGCTAAAAACACTATGATGCATACATCAGATGACTGTTTAAGTTTATCTATGTTTTTTTGTATCTGTCCCTATCTAAATAAACTTTATAAATGAATAAACTGATGTCAATGACTGTCAACCACTGGTTCTTGATCATCAGATCCTCCTATGAGAATGATGAGTGAAGGGTCATGTGACACTGAAGACTGGAGTAATGATGATAAACTCAGCTTTGATCACAGGAATAAATCACACTTTACTATATATTCACACAGAGAACAGCTGATCTACACTGGAGGAGTATTACACTGATCTACTGGAGTTATGAGCAGATAAACACAGCCTTGATGAGCAGAAGAGACTCTTTCAAAAACATTTTAAAAATATATTAAACGGTTCAAAATATATAAATGAGGTCAGATTGCAGAGTAGATGTTTCAAGAGCAAAATATTCTTGACCATGTCCCAAAAATAAATAAATGAATAAACAAATGAATGAAGATGCCAGCTCCTAAGGACCCGTGAATCATCGAGCGCACGACTTCCTGAGGAAGTGAGGTGAGGCCGGGCTTCGGTGTGGGTCGCGGTTCCTCTCTGACGAACTCTCCATTCAGATCTGTTTCCTGAGGAAACCATCCTGCCTCCTGCGTCCTCAAGAGGACAGATCGGCTGTTTGTACTTTGTCCTGCACTTCTATTTCTCGTTCTCTTGGGTTTTAGTGTTTTCATTACTTCAATGTTTCTCAAACAAAAACGTCATTTGCCCCTATTAAGGTTTTTTTTTAGAGTAATTTCGTAATTTTCTTTTCTCCTACAATAGTTTTACATGCATCCAAGGTCAAAATATGCTTTGTTTTTTAATAATACACACTGCCGCATCAGCTCTTTTCTCTCAGAGTCTTAAAACGGTTTGATCAAGGATTCAGTCTCTCTAAACCCCGCCTTTCTAAGAGCCTGCTCTACTCTGATTGGTCAAATGACCCAGTCTGTTGTGATTGGTCTACTCTACTCTGATTGGTCAGATGGCCCAGTCTGTTGTGATTGGTCTACTCTGATCTGATTGGTCAGACGGCCCAGTCTGTTGTGATTGGTCTACTCTGCTCTGATTGGTCAGACGGCCCAGTCTGTTGTGATTGGTCTACTCTGCTCTGATTGGTCAGACGGCTCAGTCTGTTGTGATTGGTCTACTCTGCTCTGATTGGTCAGATGGCTCAGTCTGTTGTGATTGGTCTACTCTGCTCTGATTGGTCAGACAGCTCAGTCTGTTGTGATTGGTCTACTCTGCTCTGATTGGTCAGATGGCTCAGTCTGTTGTGATTGGTCTACTCTGCTCTGATTGGTCAGATGGCTCAGTCTGTAGTGATTGGTCTACTCTGCTCTGATTGGTCAGATGGCTCAGTCTGTTCTGATTGGTCTACTCTGCTCTGATTGGTTAGATGGCCCAGTCTGTTGTGATTGGTCTACTCTGCTCTGATTGGTTAGATGCCCCAGTCTGTTGTGATTGGTCTACTCTGCTCTGACTGGTTAGATGCCCCAGTCTGTTGTGATTGGTCTACTCTGCTCTGATTTGTCAGATGGCTCAGTCTGTAGTGATTGGTCTATTCTGATCTGATTGGTCAGATGGCTCAGTCTGTAGTGATTGGTCTACTCTGCTCTGATTGGTCAGATGGCTCAGTCTGTTGTGATTGGTCTACTCTGCTCTGATTGGTCTGATGGCTCAGTCTGTTGTGATTGGTCTACTCTGCTCTGATTGGTCTGATGGCTCAGTCTGTTGTGATTGGTCTACTCTACTCTGATTGGTTAGACGGCCCAGTCTGTTGTGATTGGTCTACTCTGCTCTGATTGGTCAGATGGCTCAGTCTGTAGTGATTGGTCTACTCTGCTCTGATTGGTCAGATGGCTCAGTCTGTAGTGATTGGTCTACTCTGCTCTGATTGGTCAGATGACCCAGTCTGTTGTGATTGGTCTACTCTGCTCTGATTGGTCAGATGGCTCAGTCTGTAGTGATTGGTCTACTCTGCTCTGATTGGTCAGATGGCTCAGTCTGTTCTGACTGTGATTGTGATTGGTCTACTTGGTCACTTAGACCTTTAAAACTTTGCAGAATTTTTACATTCACAAACAGCTGCATTACACACTTCATGAAAGGTAATGTCCAAAAAAAGCATAACAGGGGCACTTTAAAGGGATAGTTCATCCCCCAAAAGTAAAGTCATCATTTATTAATTCCAAAACCTAAATGTTCTTTCTTTCTTCAGTGGGACGCAAATGGCATAATCTTTTGAAGATTTCACAAACGATATAACTCACAGATTCCAGCATGACCTGATTATAATGCACAGCCTAATAAAACTGTTCTAAAGAAACTGACAAATATTTTAAAACCCATCTCCAGCTTCATATGTCCCTTGGTAATCCTCGGCTGAGACTGACCCAGTTGCATATCATCACCTCACAACAATGC
>CM031966.1:4730931-4733431 GCA_018749465.1 Paracanthobrama guichenoti | reverse complement strand
ATCATTGGTATAATTCATGTCCATAACACGAATGGTTTGAGGAAAAATGAGTGAGCAATAGCAAAGCTTGTCCAAGCAGGAATGGCTAATAAAGCACAGTGTGTAGAGATCAGATCACAGGGTCATCCTGTCCTCAGGTTCAGCTCCAGAGAAGAGCACATCTCAACGGCTGTTAAACTTCCCCGCCGCAGGGAGACAGACGGAGCAGACGAGCACACGCATGTCTCTGAGTGTGATCAGAACCACTCTCATAAACAAACACCATCAGTTTCTCATGATGAGTGACACCAGACGCCTGTCAAGAAGTTACTGAGTTACTGAGCAGAAGAACATCTGCAGTGTAAATGGATAATGCTATGGCATTAACACCGCTCCAGGAGGAAACTAGAACGGATCAACCCAGACGAGATGCTCGAAAGCAACACATGAACCCAGTGATTCATCAGTCTTTTACTCTTTCATACTTCAGGATTTTATAATACGACCTTTATAATAAGACCTCATAAGGACCCTCTGAAAGAGCCGTCGCCTTTCCTGTTTTGACATATGTCTGGAGTGGGACATATCGAAGGCCCTGTTCCTGTTTTGGAAACAGCCAACAGCCTTTAGTTCACATCCATGAACTGATTCAGATGCCACGCTTGTCAGAAGCAGGAGCTGTGAGGGTCTGAATGGACACGGACACTTTTACTCAACACAACTTACAACCAAGAATACAAGCAATTCAATTAAGTAATTCAGTGGATAGTGACATGAGAAGTGCTAAATACAAGTACCAAACATTATATAGTAAGAAACATAATATAGAGGAATTTTAAATGAAGAAATAAAGGAAATAAAAGTGAAAAAGCCCAAGAAATTAAATAAAATCATATACACACCGAAGTGAAGTGAATAACACTGATTATCTCTTCATCACGGCTCCTGTTAGTGGGTGGGACATATACTATATTGCTCCAAATCCCTGAGTTCAGGTGTTCAATCCCTTCATGGCCACAGGTGTATAAATCAAGCACTAGGCATGCAGACGCTTCTACACACATTTGTGAAAGAATGGGCCGCTCTCAGGAGCTCAGTGAACTCAAGCGTGGTACCGTGATAGGTTGCCACCTGTGCAATAAGTCCATTCCTGACATTTCCTCACTACTGAATATTCCACGCTCAACTGTTAGTGGGATTATAACAAAGTGGAAGCGATTGGGAACAACAGCAACTCAGCCACGAAGTGATAGGCCACGTAAAATCACAGAGCGGGGTCAGCGCATGCTGAGGGTCATAGTGTGCAGAAGTCACCAACTTTCTGCAGTCAATAGCTCCAGACCTCCAAACTTCTGTGGCCTTCAGATGAGCTCAAAAACAGTGCATAGAGAGCTTCATGGAATGGGTTTCCATGGCCGAGCAGCTCATCCAAGCCTTACATCACCAAGTGCAATGCAAAGCGTGGGATGCAGTGGAGTAAAGCACGCCACCACTGGACTCTAGAGCAGTGGAGACGTGTTCTCTGGAGTGACCAATCACGCTTCTCTGTCTGACAATCCCATGGACGAATCTGGGTTTGGCGGTTGCCAGGAGAACGGGACTTGCCTGACTGCATTGTGCCAAGTGTAAAGTTTGGTGGAGGGGGGATTATGGGGTGGGGTTGTTTTTCAGGGGCTGGGCTTGGCCCCTTAGTTCCAGTGAAAGGAACTCTTAATGCTTCAGCATACCAAGACATTTTGGACAATTTCAGGCTCCCAACTTTGTGGGAACAGTTTGGGGACGGCCCCTTCCTGTCCCAACATGACTGTGCACAAAGCGTCGGTCCATAAAGACATAGATGAGGGCCAGATTGTGATGGCTAGACGACTGGGTCAGAGCATCTCCAGAACTGCAGCTCTTGTGGGGTGTTCCCGGTCTGCAGTGGTCAGGATCTATCAAAAGTGCTCCAAGGAAGGAACAGTGGTGAACCGGCCACAGGGTCATGGGCGGCCAAGGCTCATTGATGCACGTGGGGAGCGAAGGCTGGCCCGTGTGGTCCGATCAAACAGACGAGCTACTGGAGCTCAAACTGCTCAAGAAGTTAATGCTGGTTCTGATAGAAAGGTGTCAGAATACACAGAGCATCTCAGTTTGTTGCGTATGGGGCGGCATAGCCGCTGACCAGTCAGGGTGCCCATGCTGTTTTACATTGGAATGATATTTCACTGTTTTGCTGTATTTTTGATCAAATAAATGCAGCCTTAGTGAGCAGAGAACTATTAATGCTGGAAAATCTTTCTTTTGAAACCCATTATTCAAGATTCAAGAGTTTTATTTGTCACATACACAGTTATATACAGAATATACAACCGGCAGTGAAATGTAAACAGGTCCGCTCCTGGAGCTTTTCCTCAGGAGAAAAATCACAGTTTGTCTTAATTTGATCTCATTCTCTAGGAGAAACAACTGTGATATGAGCGAGCTCTGACGTGTGGCTGTTCTTTCTCTCAGGTGGACTCGTGCTTCTTGTGTTTGTTTAAAG
>CM031966.1:4605931-4728431 GCA_018749465.1 Paracanthobrama guichenoti | reverse complement strand
CAGCATGCATTGCCCACGGCACTCAAACACATTCAATTTTCTGAATTAGCAAAATATTTCTTAACTAAACAAAAATCTCATTCAACTATTTTTGAGTTCTGACAACTTATTAGAGAAGAAACTCATTTGATTTGCAAGAACTCAAAACTTCAGTGATGTACTTAATATCACCCAAGCTGAAGGATGCCGTCAAAATATAAACCTTATTTTACTATCACTGACACTTTGTAGCTTTTTTATTCGATTGTATTTTTATGCAATTGTTCAAAGTCTTTTTCATTTTGTTGTGTTTTTGTCATTTTTATTTGTTTTTTTATTCTTTCTTAATTTTTAGTTTATTTTCACTTAAACTTAATGATGAAATATGTTGCCTTGGTAACTAGATGAAATAAATTTATTTCAGATGCTGTATATTTTATTTTAAGTGATGCAAATGCTTTTTGGCTTTATTATTATTTTTAGTTAATGATAATATCCCTGGAATAAATTCTAAATGTACTGTGAAATATCTTATCATGTAAAGCACATAATCGGGATTAGAAGCTGTGTTTGGAGAGGGACGGAGATCTCAGTACTTCCTGAGGTTAAATATGATTATGTGTAACCATTTCAAGTAAAGTATGAAGACTATTATCCTCCAAAAAGGTTTTGTGAATCGTGTTTGTACAGTTGCAGTTGGTGCCGGCAGTGGCGCTGCATTCACACACACACACACACACACACACACACACACACACACACACACACACACACACACACACACACACACACACACACACAGGGAATGCAAGTCTTCACATGGGGAATATTTGGCTCTGGGTGGAACAGCTGAAGGGCGTCGGGACTCACCTCGCATTGTTGTCTTTGTCGGCTCGGCAAAGAGTGGGATGAGTAAGAGGTAGATGAGGTAGACGAAGGACAGCCAGTTGTACCGGAACAAACATGCTGCGAAATAAAAAGAACATGGGGAGAGAAAATGATGAGTGTGTTTGTCTTCTACCTCCAGACTGTGATAAAAACACAGTAAATCAGACGCTTGTTCTGCTAAAGTCTTTAATTAGAGGGAGCGGCCGTCATACATTAAAGCACTGAGATCTGGAGCACGCAGCACATGTCGAAACGGCCTCAGGGTTTGTGTACGCGTGAGAGACGGAGCTATAATGCAGACCTGCTGCTTTACATTCCTGCAGATCCACCGGAGCAGAGGATCGCCTTTCCTCACGTCCGGGCCAAAACTCGCACAGATCATGTTAAGATAATCTCGACGCAATTTCACACAGGCAATTATCTCAGTCACCCATCAATCAATTACCTCTACAAACATACCTGCAGGGCCTTCATTCAGCATCTACAAAATTAACTGGTTCATATTCAGGTAAATAAAATAAAATAAAATAACTTGAAAAATCTAATCAAATCAAAGAAAAAAGTTGAAAAGAGATCATTTTTATTCAAAGACGCCATTTGGTCTGATATTGAAAAATGAAAATGTTTATACCGACCTGAACAAGCCCAGCAACAACCATTTTTGTAGATGATATACCTATTAAATCTCTTATGACAATTTATAATAATCCCGCACTGAAAGAAAGTCAGTGAAGACGAGGTTCCTTCAGGCTCTTCTGCAGTGGGCAGGTTATGGCCGAATGAGAACATTA
Source organism: Paracanthobrama guichenoti (assembly GCA_018749465.1). Taxonomy (NCBI): domain Eukaryota; kingdom Metazoa; phylum Chordata; class Actinopteri; order Cypriniformes; family Gobionidae; genus Paracanthobrama; species Paracanthobrama guichenoti. The sequence continues at coordinate 4,726,773 of CM031966.1, read as the reverse complement.
AACATCATATGACGGTGAAGCTGCGCTGCTGGGAAACGCACCCGGCTTTATTAATCGTGCCCTGTACAAGCACTAGATTAGTCTTAATTAAATGAAACGTATGGCTTTCATCAGTGTCAGCGCGCCAGCAAACGGACTCGCTTCTCTGCATGAGTTCTTGAAGAAGCCATTGGGTTTCTCCTAGCCTTGTTTTCCCTGACAAATTGTGCAATGCTAAAGCAAAACGAGCTAGGGAAGGACAATTTGCTTTGGTTTGTCTCATTTGAAGCCACATCCTGGCTTTTCCAAATCTGGAAATGAAACATGTTTTAACTGTAAAGGGCAACCTCTTCTCTATCCGCTTGTGGACTAAACCTGACCGCAAGAGAAGCGCCGTCTCCTGCTACAGAAGCCCAAGGGTTCAACATTATTTTGAGGGGGAATGGACATTCATAATAAAAACGTTTGATTTTAACGATCATAATGCTTTTCAACCGCTCTAAATGACTTGATGAAGCTCACAACATTTAAACAAGTCACATTTCACCTCAAAACCATCAGATTTGATGCATAATGTTCATAATAATTAAGCACATTTCCCTCAGACACTTCATAAGACACCATTCAAAAGATTGGGTTCAATAAGATTTAGGAGTTTTTAGAAGAAATAATACTTATAACATAAATTAACTGGCTGTTTTATATTCAGGCAAATGAAATAAAGGATTAAAATAATAAAATAAAATAAATAATAAAAGACTTGAAAGGGAGATAATAAAATAATAAATAATTATTTGTAATTAATAATTAAAATAATAAAATAAATAATAAAAGACTTGAAAAAGTTGGAAAAAGGATTTTTTCCCGAAGATGCCACTTGATATTTTGATAAAATAAAAAATAAATGAAATAAAATAAAATAAAAAATTATTTGAAAAGGTTGGAGGATGCCATTTTATTTGATAATAAAATAAAACATGAAATGAAATAATACAATAAAATAAAATAAAATAAAACATTTTATTAAATAAATGCAGTCTTGATGAGCAGATTAACTGGCTGTTTTATATTCAGGTAAATTAAATAAATAAATAAATAAATAAATAAATAACTTGAAAAGGAGGATTTTTTTCCTGAAGATGACACTTTATTTGATAAAATATATATATTTTTAATTAAATTAAATAATAAAATAAAATAAAATTTGGTCAAATAAATGCAGGTTGAGAAGAAGAGACTTCATTCAAAAACATTCAAACATCATACCGACCCCCAAATCTTTAAATGGTGATATTTTGGTGGAAAATAGCTCAACACCGGCACTGCGTCTCACGGGTATATCTGTGCCCCTGCAGCTCAACACCAGCGCTGCGTCTCACGGGTATATCTGTGCCCTGGAGCTCAACACCAGCGCCTGCGTCTCACGGGTATATCTGTGACCCTGGAGCTCAACACCAGCGCTGCGTCTCACGGGTATATCTGTGCCCTGGAGCTCAACACCAGCGCGCCACGCGTATATCTGCCACACCAGTGGCGTCTCACGGGTATATCTGTGCCCCTGGAGCTCAACACCAGCGCTGCGTCTCACGGGTATATCTGTGACCCTGGAGCTCAACACCAGCGCTGCGTCTCACGGGTATATCTGTGCCCCTGGAGCTCAACACCGGCGCTGCGTCTCACGGGTATATCTGTGCCCCTGGAGCTCACGGGTATATCTGTGCCCCTGGAGCTCAACACAGCGCTGCGTCTCACGGGTATATCTGTGCGCTCAACACCAGCCTCACGCGGGTATATCTGTGCCCCTGGAGCTCAACAACACCGGCGCTGCGCCTCACGGGTATATCTGTGCCCCTGGAGCTCTGTGCCCCTGAGCTCAACACCGGCGCTGCGTCTCACGGGTATATCTGTGCCCCTGGAGCTCAACACCGGCGCTGCGTCTCACGGGTATATCTGTGCCCCTGGAGCTCAACACCAGCGCTGCGCCTCACGGGTATATCTGTGCACCGGCGAGCTCAACACCACCAGCGCTGCGTCTCACGGGTATATCTGTGCCCCTGGAGCTCAACACCAGCGCTGCGTCTCACGGGTATATCTGTGCCCCTGGAGCTCAACAGTAGCTGCGTCTCACGGGTATATCTGTGCCCTGGAGCTCAACACCAGTCTCACGGGTATATCTGTGCCCCTCACCAGCGGTACCACGGGTATATCTGTGCCCCTGGAGCTCAACACCAGCGCTGCGTCTCACGGGTATATCTGTGCCCCTGGAGCTCAACACCAGTCTCGGGTATATCACCTGAGCTCAACCTCCAGGTGCCTCTGCGGGTATATCTGTGCCCTGGAGCTCAACACCACACTGGATCACTGCTACTCTCCGTTTAAGAACGCCTATAAGCGCGCGCTGGTCACTTCCAGCGCTTTGGCAAATCGGATCATGCCGCCATTTTCCTCACTCCCGAATACAAACAAAAGCTCCTCTAGGAACCCCGGTGAGGCGGGAAGTTAAGCGTTGGTCACCCCACTCAGAGACCGCGCTACAGGCAGCTCTGGGCGATGTAGACTGGGACATGCATCAACACGCTTACAGAGCAAGCCACGCAAACAATAACAATAACGTCCTTCTCAAATCAGAAACCGTGGGTGGACAATTCAATCCACGCGGCAGTGAACGTGACGCACTGCTGCTTACAACGCCGGTCTCCATTCAGGAATATGACTGAATACAGGTCGCCCTGCTATGCTCTCAGACGAGCAGTTAAAGCCGCAAAACTCCGTTATAAAGACCGAGTGAGTCTCATTTCCAACTCAACGACTTCGCGCGCATGTGGCAAGGTCTGAGGTCCATCTGCTCGTTTGGATCTAAATCCTCTGCAGAGGCAAGCGTTGATCCGTTGCTCGTGAATGAGTTAAACTCTTTCTATGCTCGCTTTGACTGTAAACGCTGGTAACGCGACTCCGCCAAGTGGCGCGTTAGGAGAAATTACTCAGAGCAGCAACAATCACGTGATCTCTGTCTCAGAGGATGAAGTTCGGAGAGCACTCTGCCGTGTGGACGTTAGGGAAAGCTGCTGGGCCGGATGGTATTTCAGGTCATGTTCTGCGGTCCTGTGCTGATCAGCTCACCGGTTGTTTACATCTATCTTTAATGAGTCCTCGCCACATCTGTGGTCCCCACCTCCTTCAAAAAATCCACCATCATCCCTGTCCCTAAGAACAGTAAACCCTCTTGCCTAAATGACTATCGTCCAGTGGCTCTCACGTCTATAGTCATGAAGGTCTTTGAGAGACTCATTAAAAACACCATTTGCGCCTTCATTCCTGACACTTTGGACCCTCTTCAGTTTGCCTATCGTCCCAATAGATCGACTGAAGATGCCATCTCTCATGTCCTCCACTCCTCCTCACTCACATCGACAGCAAAAGTGGGAACTACGTAAGACTGCTATTTATTGACTATAGCTCAGCCTTTAACACCATAGTTCCCACCAAGCTAACCTCCAAACTCCTGGATCTCGGCCTGAATCCTTCTCTCTGCCACTGGATTGAGGACTTCCTCACTGGCAGGCCTCAGGTGGTGAGAATAGGCCAGTCCACCTCCACCTCCATCACCCTGAGTGTGGGAGCTCCACAGGGCTGTGTCCTGAGCCCCCTGCTCTACTCTCTCTACACGCATGACTGTTTGTCCACACACAGCTCCACCTCTATCATCAAATTTGCTGATGATACTGTTGTCCTGGGCCTCATTTCCAACAACGAGACGGCATACTTGGACGAGGTGGAGCATCTAACATCATGGTGCCAGGACAACGGTCTCTCTCTGAATGTTGGCAAGACCAAAGAAATGATTGTGGACTTCAGGAAGAGACAGCAACGGACATACTCCCCCCTCATGATCAGCGGGTCACCAGTAGAGAGAGTGAGCAGCTTCAAGTACCTGGGTGTAAACATCTCCGAGGACCTGACCTGGACTGCTCACATTCAGACACAGGTGAAAAAAGCCAGGCAAAGACTGTACCACCTGCGCCAGCTGAGGAAATTCAGGGTTTCACCAGCTATCCTGAAAACTTTCTATTTAGGGGCGATAGAAAGTGTTTTAACTCAGTGCATCACAGCGTGGTATGGGAACAGCACCAGTCATGACCGCAAAGCCCTGCAAAGAGTAGTGCGCTTATCCGAAGCGATCTCAGGGTCAGCTCTCCCGTCTCTGCAGGACGCGTACACCAAACGCTGCAAAGGTAGAGCTACCAAGATCATCAAGGACTCTAATCACCCTGCAAACCCTCATTTCACGCTGCTGCCATCTGGTAAAGCGCTCAAGCCTGATGGCCAAAACTGAGAGACTCAGGAGGAGCTTCTTCCCCAGGCATCATCAGACTCCTGAACTCAGTCACTTAACATCACGTGACTTCACTTCAGGATAAACATCGATACACTGACATTGCACTGCACTTTCTGTTCTCGTTGTTACTGTGTAACAGCCTGTTATAAACCTGTTTGCACATTATACTCTTATACATTTGTTAACCACATATTTATAAGTCTACAGTTTACTCACTGCAAAGCCTACTTCAATTATTTTATTCCACTTTATCCTTATTTGTTACCTTTTTTTCTCTTGACTTGATTATTTATAATTCTACAGATATAGACATATATATATATATATATATATATATATATAGATAGTACTTTTTTATATCCTATTTCTATTATAATTTCTTCCTTGTGTTTTTAACTGTGAATTTGCACTGTCCATGGAGCGGACCTGTTTACATTTCACTGCCGGTTGTATATTCTGTATATAACTGTGTATGTGACAAATAAAACTCTTGAATCTTGATCTTGAATCTCAACACCAGCGCTGCGTCTCACGGGTATATCTGTGCCCCTGCAGCTCAACACCAGTGCTGCGTCTCACGGGTATATCTGTGCCCCTGGAGCTCAACACCGGCGCTGCGTCTCACGGGTATATCTGTGCCCCTGCAGCTCAACACCGGCGCTGCGCCTCACGGGTATATCTGTGCCCCTGGAGCTCAACACCGGCGCCAAGCGGCCCTCACGGGTATATCTGTGCCCCTGCAGCTCAACACCAGCGCTGCGCCTCACGGGTATATCTGTGCCCCTGGAGCTCAACACGGGCGCTGCGCCTCACGGGTATATCTGTGCCCCTGCAGCTCAACACCAGCGCTGGGCGCCTCACGGGAGGTATATCTGTGCCCCTGCAGCTCAACGCCAGCGCCAAGCGCCTCACGGGTATATCTGTGCCCCTGCAGCTCAACACCAGCCCCTGCGTCTCACGGGTATATCTGTGCCCTGCAGCTCAACACCAGCGCTGCGTCTCACGGGTATATCTGTGCCCCTGGAGCTCAACACCGGCGCTTGCCCCTGAGCCAACACCGGCGCGTCTCACGGGTATATCTGTGCCCCTGGAGCTCAAACACCAGCGCTGCGTCTCACGGGTATATCTGTGCCCCTGCAGCTCAACACCAGCGCCAAGCGTCTCACGGGTATATCTGTGCCCTGGAGCTCAACACCGGCGCTGCGCCTCACGGGTATATCTGTGCCCCTGGAGCTCAACACCGGCGCTGCGTCTCACGGGTATATCTGTGCCCCTGCAGCTCAACACCAGCGCTGCGCTCTCACGGGTATATCTGTGCCCTGGAGCTCAACACCAGCGCTGCGCCTCACGGGTATATCTGTGCCCCTGGAGCTCAACACCGGCGCTGCGCCTCACGGGTATATCTGTGCCCCTGCAGCTCAACACCAGCGCTGCGTCTCACGGGTATATCTGTGCCCCTGCAGCTCAACACCGGCACTGCGTCTCACGGGTATATCTGTGCCCTGCAGCTCAACACCAGCGCTGCGTCTCACGGGTATATCTGTGCCCCTGCAGCTCAACACCAGCGCTGCGTCTCACGGGTATATCTGTGCCCTGCAGCTCAACACCAGCCCCAAGGCCTCACGGGTATATCTGTGCCCCTGGAGCTCAACACCGGCGCTGCGTCTCACGGTTATATCTATTGCAACAGCCAACAATACATTGTGTGGGTCAGAATTATTATGCCAAAAATCATTAGATATTAAGATCATGTTCCATGAAGATATTTTGTAAATGTCCAACCGTAAATATATCATAAATGTATTATTAGTAGTAATATGCATTGCTAAGGACTTCATTTGGACAACTTTAAAGGAGATTTTCTCAATATTTCGATTTTTTTGCACCCTCAGATTCCAGATTTTCAAATATTGCCCTATCCCAACAAACCACACATCAATGGAGAGATTATTTATTCATCTTTTGGATGATCTATACATCTCAATTAGGATTTACCAGATTAATCTTATGTCTCACACATTCCCCTTAAAATCATATGATCCTGTAGTATCTGCTGGAGAAACATGAGCTGTGTTTTGCCCAGTTTTGCTGTTTTCAAAGCCGGTCTGTTGGTGGCTGCGCTACGCTAACATCCGCTCAACATGTTTTTGAGCTCAGGGTGGGGGATTTTGAGCAAAAATATTTAGTCAGTCTTAGATTTCAAGACAGCATCCAAATAAGCAGCCATTGCCTTATTGTTTGATGGTGTTGATTTTGAATATGATTATTTTGCAGAGTCTCAGTTTATGGTATTAGTGGGATTAGCTGTCCATTAACACTTCCCAGATGGCAACTTCACATTGGCAGCAACGCGAGGCACCCTTAATCGATTGCGTCTTTAGGACACACTGTGTGTTTAGAGCGAAACCGATGGGCTTCCTGCCATCACAAATACGCCGCCCCCCAAACGAACTAAGGTTTATTTTCCTTGCCGCGCTGCAAAAACTGCCACTCATTAGCCATGTATACACTACGCAGGCTTATAGCATGAGCACTGCAGTTGTGTGAAACTGTGTTTTGGGTGCAGGTTTGCACAGACCATCACCTCTTCGACAGGGTTGACATTAAGCAGTGTTAGTCTCACAAGAGCATTCTGGGATTGAACAATTGTCTGAATGAATAGGACTGTTGCTTGTGATGATAATTGTTTCAGACAGATGTTTAAACCTTGCCGCTGAGGTATTGTTTTTCAATATTAATGAGTGTTAGTGTGGCGTTTGTATTAGGATCATTTCATCAGATAGAGATATCAAAACGTGATTCATGACAAATCTAATCAATCAATCATGTATCAACTACTAAATGTTAAAACGTCAGGACTAAGATGCATATTAAAGGGGTCATGAACTGCATTATTTTATAATATTAGTATGATTTTTACCTCAGAAATTGTCATAATTTAGAAATAAAAGGCATTTGCCCTACCCTGATTTTAGCCTCTGATTTGAATGCTCTGTTTGAAGGGGCGTGTCTGCTGTGAGACATCAGTGTAAACGCCCACTGCTGTGATTGGCTGCTGTGAGACTTCAGTGTAAACGCCCACTGCTGTGATTGGCTGACATCTTTGCATATGAAATAGCTAGTATTACATGTGAAACTCTCTCTTAAACTTTACTAAGGTTAACTAATCATGAAAAGTGTTGATATAGAATTATATTCAGATCTATAGCATTATATTCAGATCTATAGCATTATATTCAGATCTATGGCATTATATTCAGATCTATGGCATTATATTCAGATTTATGGCATTATAATGTTCAGATCTATAGCATTATATTCAGATCTATAGCATTATATTCAGATCTATAGCATTATATTCAGATCTATGGCATTATATTCAGATCTATGGCATTATATTCAGATTTATGGCATTATATTCAGATCTATAGCATTATATTCAGATCTATAGCATTATATTCAGATCTATGGCATTATATTCAGATCTATAGCATTATATTCAGATCTATAGCATTATATTCAGATCTATAGCATTATATTCAGATCTATAGCATTATATTCAGATCTATGGCATTATATTCAGATCTATAGCATTATATTCAGATCTATGGCATTATATTCAGATCTATAGCATTATATTCAGATCTATAGCATTATATTCAGATCTATAGCATTATATTCAGATCTATAGCATTATAATGTTCAGATCTATAGCATTATATTCAGATCTATAGCATTATATTCAGATCTATGGCATTATATTCAGATCTATAGCATTATATTCAGATCTATAGCATTATATTCAGATCTCTATGGCATTATATTCAGATCTATAGCATTATATTCAGATCTATAGCATTATATTCAGATCTATGGCATTATATTCAGATCTATAGCATTATAATGTTCAGATCTATAGCATTATATTCAGATCTATAGCATTATATTCAGATCTATGGCATTATATTCAGATCTATAGCATTATATTCAGATCTATAGCATTATATTCAGATCTATGGCATTATATTCAGATCTATAGCATTATATTCAGATCTATAGCATTATATTCAGATCTATAGCATTATATTTAGATCTATGGCATTATATTCAGATTATATTCAGATCTATAGCATTATATTCAGATCTATGGCATTATATTCAGATCTATGGCATTATATTCAGATCTATAGCATTATATTCAGATCTATGGCATTATATTCAGATCTATGGCATTATATTCAGATCTATAGCATTATATTCACATCTATGGGATTATATTCAGATCTATAGCATTATAATTCAGATCTATAGCATTATATTCAGATCTATAGCATTATATTCAGATCTATAGCATTATATTCAGATCATTATATTCAGATCTATAGCATTATATTCAGATCTATGGCATTATATTCAGATCTATAGCATTATATTCAGATCTATGGCATTATATTCAGATCTATGGCATTATATTCAGATCTATGGCATTATATTCAGATCTATAGCATTATATTCAGATCTATAGCATTATATTCAGATCTATGGCATTATATTCAGATCTATAGCATTATATTCAGATCTATGGCATTATATTTCAGCATTATATTCAGATCTATAGCATTATATTCAGATCTATAGCATTATATTCAGATCTATAGCATTATATTTAGATCTATGGCATTATATTCAGATCTATGGCATTATATTCAGATCTATAATATTATATTCAGAATCTATGGCATTATATTCAGATCTATGGCATTATATTCAGATCTATGGCATTATATTCAGATCTATAGCATTATATTCAGATCTATGGCATTATATTCAGATCTATATAGCATTATATTCAGATCTATGGCATTATATTCAGATCTATGGCATTATATTCAGATCTATGGCATTATATTCAGATCTATAGCATTATATTCAGATCTATGGCATTATATTCAGATCTATAGCATTATATTCAGATCTATAGCATTATATTCAGATCTATGGCATTATATTCAGATCTATAATATTATATTCAGATCTATGGCATTATATTCAGATCCATGGCATTATATTCAGATCTATGGCATTATATTCATGGCATTATATTCAGATCTATGGCATTATATTCAGATCTATAGCATTATATTCAGACATCTATGGATCTATGGCATTATATTCAGATCTATAGCATTATATTCAGATCTATAGCATTATATTCAGATCTATAGCATTATATTCAGATCTATAGCATTATATTCAGATCTATGGCATTATATTCAGATCTATGGCATTATATTCAGATCTATGGCATTATATTCAGATCTATGGCATTATATTCAGATCTATAGCATTATATTCAGATCTATGGCATTATATTCAGATCTATAATATTATATTCAGATCTATGGCATTATATTCAGATCTATGGCATTATATTCAGATCTATGGCATTATATTCAGATCTATATTATATTCAGATCTATGGCATTATATTCAGATCTATAGCATTATATTCAGATCTATAGCATTATATTCAGATCTATAATTATATTCAGATCTATAGCATTATATTCAGATATTCAGATCTATGGCATTATATTCAGATCTATAGCATTATATTCAGATCTATGGCATTATATTCAGATCTATGGCATTATATTCAGATCTATGGCATTATATTCAGATCTATAGCATTATATTCAGATCTATAGCATTATATTCAGATCTATGGCATTATATTCAGATCTATGGCATTATATTCAGATCTATGGCATTATATTCAGATCTATGGCATTATATTCAGATCTAGATCTATAGCATTATATTCAGATCTATGGCATTATATTCAGATCTATGGCATTATATTCAGATCTATAGCATTATATTCAGATCTATGGCATTATATTCAGATCTATAGCATTATATTCAGATCTATGGCATTATATTCAGATCTATGGCATTATATTCAGATCTATAGCATATATATATTCAGATCTATGGCATTATATTCAGATCTATAGCATTATATTCAGATCTATGGCATTATATTCAGATCTATAATATTATATTCAGATCTATGGCATTATATTCAGATCTATGGCATTATATTCAGATCTATGGCATTATATTCAGATCTATGGCATTATATTCAGATCTATGGCATTATATTCAGATCTATAGCATTATATTCAGGTCTATAGCATTATATTCAGATCTATGGCATTATATTCAGATCTATAGCATTATATTCAGATCTATGGCATTATATTCAGATCTATGGCATTATATTCAGATCTATAGCATTATATTCAGATCTATGGCATTATATTCAGATCTATAGCATTATATTCAGATCTATGGCATTATATTCAGATCTATGGCATTATATTCAGATCTATGGCATTATATTCAGATCTATGGCATTATATTCAGATCTACAGCATTATATTCAGATCTATGGCATTATATTCAGATCTATGGCATTATATTCAGATCTATGGCAGATCTATATCTATGGCATTATATTCAGATCTATGGCATTATATTCAGATCTATAGCATTATATTCAGATCTATGGCATTATATTCAGATCTGTGGCATTATATTCAGATCTATGGCATTATATTCAGATCTATAGCATTATATTCAGATCTATGGCATTATATTCAGATCTATATGGCATTATATTCAGATCTATGGCATTATATTCAGATCTATGGCATTATATTCAGATCTATAGCATTATATTCAGATCTATGGCATTATATTCAGATCTATGGCATTATATTCAGATCTATTGCATTATATTCAGATCTATGGCATTATATTCAGATCTATGGCATTATATTCAGATCTATAGCATTATATTCAGATCTATGGCATTATATTCAGATCTATAGCATTATATTCAGATCTATGGCATTATATTCAGATCTATAGCATTATATTCAGATCTACGGCATTATATTCAGATCTATAGCATTATATTCAGATCTATAGCATTATATTCAGATCTATGGCATTATATTCAGATCTATAGCATTATATTCAGATCTATGGCAGATCTATAGCATTATATTCAGATCTATAGCATTATATTCAGATCTATAGCATTATATTCAGATCTATAGCATTATATTCAGATCTATAGCATTATATTCAGATCTATGGCATTATATTCAGATCTATGGCATTATATTCAGATCTATAGCATTATATTCAGATCTATGGCATTATATTTAGATCTATAGCATTATATTCAGATCTATGGCATTATATTCAGATCTATATATTATTATATTCAGATCTATGGCATTATATTCAGATCTATAATATTATATTCAGAATCTATGGCATTATATTCAGATCTATGGCATTATATTCAGATCTATAGCATTATACAGATCTATGGCATTATATTCAGATCTATGGCATTATATTCAGATCTATGGCATTATATTCAGATCTATGGCATTATATTCAGATCTATAATATCTATGGCATTATATTCAGATCTATGGCATTATATTCAGATCTATAGCATTATATTCAGATCTATGGCATTATATTCAGATCTATGGCATTATATTCAGATCTATAGCATTATATTCAGATCTATGGCATTATATTCAGATCTATAGCATTATATTCAGATCTATGGCATTATATTCAGATCTATGACATTATATTCAGATCTATGGCATTATATTCAGATCTATATTCAGATATACATTATATTCAGATCTATAGCATTATATTCAGATCTATGGCATTATATTCAGATCTATTGCATTATATTCAGATCTATGGCATTATATTCAGATCTATTGCATTATATTCAGATCTATGGCATTATGGCATCTATATTCAGATCTATAGCATTATATTCAGATCTATGGCATTATATTCAGATCTATGGCATTATATTCAGGTCTATGGCATTATATTCAGATCTATAGCATTATATTCAGATCTATAGCATTATATTCAGATCTATGGCATTATATTCAGATCAATATAGCATTATATTCAGATCTATGGCATTATATTCAGATCTATAGCATTATATTCAGATCTATGGCATTATATTCAGATCTATGGCATTATATTTAGCATTATATTCAGATCTATGACATTATATTCAGATCTATGGCATTATATTCAGATCTATGGCATTATATTCAGAACTATTCATGGCATTATATTCAGATCTATAGCATTATATTCAGATCTATGGCATTATATTCAGATCTATGGCATTATATTCAGATTGTGGCATTATATTCAGATCTATGGCATTATATTCAGATTGTGGCATGAAAGGTTGCAGTGATGATCATTGTAGCCAATCACAGACATGTTAAGCTCATGAATGCAGGATCTTGTCATTGTAACTGGATTTCTGCACACTAATGAATGCTTTCATCATAACTAACAGTGCAAACACAATGTAAATTCATTGATTATAATGGGAGTTTTGGCGAGAGTCCAGAACTCAGTCACTGATAAACTTGTGCTGTTTGATTGACAGCTCCAGTGATTGTAAAGAGAGCGCTCTTTGATCGCTTTCTATATATAATTTAATCACAGTTTAACTAAAGGACTGATTTCCCGAAGAATCCAGTGATAATGCTCAACTGAGACATTCACATTGTTGAAAATAAATAAGCACATTCCTGTATAGGAATATATCTGTAGTCCAGTGATCCTGTATCGCTCTTCTCTCCTCGTCATCTCACTAACACTCCAGTGGGCGGGGCCAAAGTTGTGATGATGAAGTAGGCGTTGATCTTCTTCTACAGATGCGGTCTTTCACCATCTATGACATCATCAATAGGTTCATTCCACTACAAGTCGTTCTCTGGGATTGGTTACAATAAAAGCTGTTTTTGGACCAACAGAAACTTACAGGATATTCTTATAGTACTTAGGGAAAATTAGTTTCTCAGTTCATGACCCTTTAAAGTAAACATATTGTTATTTTTTTCTGCTGCAAAAACTTAAAATAACTACATTTAGTTAAATAAATAATCATTTAATATATTTTAAATATTTTAACTACCTGACACGCATAGAGTGCCAATTTATTTGACAAACCAAACTCAAAACTGCGACTGTAATCAAAATGCACAAATTCAATGAGCACTTACATCATTTCTGGGTTGCCATTTAGTCAATGGACCCTTTCAGACTCTGTTTTGATGGAACTTCAAATACACTTGGAGATTTTCTTCAAACCAATGCCTCTAATCAAGCACTATTGTTTTCTCAGAGCAAGTTTGCATGTTAGTTTAACAAACTGCGCATAAATGTGAAGAGCTAACAGCTTGATCTTCCTTTCCACATTTGAAAAAAAAACAACATTTATAACTGTGTGAAGTGATGTCTGAAACTGTTGATTTAACAGTCTTTCATTTACTGTCTGTTACCACCCGTGAATGTAAGCTAATTCTCCATTCCACAATGACAGAAACGGATTGCTTTGTTATTACAGATTATTTACTTTCATTCATTTCATTTTTTAGACCAAATTCTGTTTTGAAAGGATTCTCGATTTCAAGAAGGATCTTTTGTAGTATTTCTGCCAGATTATCAAACTTGTAGGACATCAAATATCCTTAACCGCCTGGTTCTGAGTTAGGGTTAGGCTCAATGCGGCCCTTGAGTTGCTGTGAGTCAGAGTCGGCTGGCACTCGAGTGCTGTGGGCTTCTGTCTTAAAACAATGTTTGAGAAAATCTCAAAGCTCTCTGGCAGTGAGACAGACCACTAAGACCTTTGATTTAATGAGTCACTCACCCGAGCTTAAAGCCAGAAATGAAAATATCCCAACCAGCAGACAAACCACTAACCATATGATAATGGGGTCCAGTCTAACGGAGATGTTTAGCTCTTTTGTTCGGTCAGTTTGTGTAGGATGCAAGGCGGCTTTTAAACAACAAAATCTGGTCGGGAGTGGCAATTATATGCCTTTTATGATTCTGTGATCCTTTGATCAAAGGTCTTCATTTAAGAATTATAAACCATCAACCAAACCAACCAGCTACGAGGTGAATCACAACATTACAAACTTAAATATGAAACAAAAAGCTATAAAAAACAAGCTATAGTGTGGGACTCTATGACATTTGCAGAGCTTCATGGAGTGGGCGGGGCTTCTCTTAGCGCAATTTATTTCTATTCTCTGATTGGTGGAGATTTCTCTGCGGAATCATTGGTAATGTAGTTTTTTTTTTTTTTTACCAGGAATTCTGCTGTTAAACATGATTATACACCAATCAGGCATAACATTATGACACCATGGATTGGACTTGTTTGTTCGGCACATCCCACAGATGCTCGATTGGATTGAGATCTGGGGAATTTGGAGGCCGAGTCAACACCTCAAACTCGTTGTTGTGCTCCTCAAACCATTCCTGAAGCATTTGTGCTTTGTGTCAGGAGCATTATCCTGCTGGAAGAGCCACAGCCACCAGGGAATACCGTTTCCATGAAAGGCTGTACATGGTCTCAACAATGCTTAGGTAGGTGGTACGTGTCAAAGTAACATCTACATGGATGGCAGGACCCAAGGTTTCCCAGCAGAACATTGCCCAAAGCATCACACTGCCTTGCCATGTGTTCCCCAGGGAAGCCACGCACACGCACCCGGCCATCCACGTGATGTAAAAGAACACGTGATTTATCAGACCAGGCCACCTTCCATTGCTCCGTGGTCCAGTTCTGATGCTCACGTGCCACTGTTGGTGCTTTCGGCGGTGGACAGGGGTCAGCATGGGCACCCTGACTGGTCAGCGGCTATGCCGCCCCATACATAACAAACTGAGATGCTCTGTGTATTCTGACACCTTTCTATCAGAACCAGCATTAACTTCTTGAGCAGTTTGAGCTCCAGTAGCTCGTCTGTTTGATCGGACCACAGGCCAGCCTTCGCTCCCCACGTGCATCAATGAGCCTTGGCCGCCCATGACCCTGTGGCCGGTTCACCACTGTTCCTTCCTTGGAGCACTTTTGATAGATCCTGACCACTGCAGACCGGGAACACCACACAAGAGCTGCAGTTCTGGAGATGCTCTGACCAAGAGACTCTGTTTATATCTATATCTATATCTATATCTATATATATATATATATATATATATATAAACAAACATTTGAAATTACAGTAAGTCTGTTTGTAACAGTTTATAAGTTAATGTTCAAAATTAATTCCCTATGGAGAAAATCAAAAGCATAGTGAACCAATCTATTAGAAAACATATGACCACTGAATGTTGTGATTGACCAATCAGAATTGAGTATTCCTGGGAGCCATGTAAAATGTTTTATAACTATGGCTCCAATTATTTATGAAAATATAATAGGCATTTGAAAGGCTTCATGTCAATTGTTACTCTGTATTTTGTTAGCAATGTTCTAATGTTAAGGTGAATGAAAATATGAATACATGCTGAGATTTGGCATAAGCTTTTTATTTGGTTAGCTGTTGGAATTAAATGTCCCAGCATTCCTGGCAAGGACTTGTACACCCAACCTAAATAACACTGATGTTGACGTTGAAATAATACCAAAGTTGACAAAAATATACCCCAAAAACATTCAAAATACCAAATTTTATATTAGAACTAAACATTAATGTCAAACATAAATGTGTCAGTTCATTGATGCTGGGGAATTTATGAGTTTGAGAGGACAGAAACCACAGGCAGGAATAGTGTAGTGCGTGTGATTCAAAACCATGTTCCCTTGCTGATTCTCTCTCGACACACGTATGTGCACACATCCTCTCACACACACACACACACACACACACACACACACACACACACACACACACACACACACACACACACACACACACACACACACACACACACACTCACTCACACTACTTGGACTTAAAACTCATCACACCAGTAACTGGATCTGTTATTTTCTTTTCACCAGAAGCTCAAACGTTTTTCAGCACTGTGGACTTAAAAACTCATCGGGCCAGGAAAGCCTTGTGCATTGCTTTATGTGCGAGAATGAACCTCATTGGTTCTTGAGAAGCTCAAACGTGCTGTGTATCACGAGAATGAACCTCATTGGTTCTCGCTGAAGCTCAAACCTGCTGCGTAACATGAGAATGAACCTCATTGGTTCTTGCTGAAGCTCAAACGTGCTGTGTATCACGAGAATGAACCTCATTGGTTCTCGCTGAAGCTCAAACGTGCTGCGTAACTTTTACAATCTCTTTATGAACAGTTCCCACACCAGAGATTTATAGATTATCATGACAGAATATGCTAATCAATGACTGAAGATCGTTAACTCATAAATTCATCCTCTATCCCTTCAGAAACGTCCTGTCTCATTCTACATGTTGTCTCTTCTTCTTGAGTCTCTCCATCATCGTCCGACTCTGGTTTGATCATAAAAGACTGAAAAGTTTTGGACATTTTCAGTGTGTGTCTGTGTGAGGTGATCGGAGCTGCTAACACAAGCTCTTGAAGCTCCGCTCTCTTCCTGAAAGGGGGCGGGAGCAGCAGCTATTCGGCATTTAAAGGGACACACACAAAAACTGTTTGTTTTTGCTCACCCTCAAAAAGTGACAATTTTAACATGCTATAAAAAATTATCTGTGTGGTATTTTGAGCTAAAACTTCACATACACACTCTGGGGACATCAGAGACTTATTTTACATCTTGTAAAAGGGGCAATCAACAGTATAATAAGTAAGAATGTCTCTCACTTCTAAATTGCCATTAAAAAGAAACATAAACATTTCTACCTCTCTAAAGTTGTAGGGTTTATTAGATACTGTCTGTATGTTTCAGTGTCTAATGCATACATATAACTCTGAATGAGAGCTCTATATTTTGACAAAAGGTCAAATTTAACTTCTTTAACCTCTATATATGGATGATTTTGTGAGAGAAAATGAAATAGGCATGTGTAGTTTTAAAGTCCATCATCAGAGGTTATGTTAAATCAACATAATTCTTATATGCTTATGCCAATAGCACGTCTACAGCCTATTAAAATGTTTCATAAGCCTCATTTAATATTTAACCAGTACTGGATTCATCTGTATTGATGGTTTTGATTGATCATGGTGTGCTGGATAACTTTCATCTGACGGCTTTCTGAAATATAAAGTAAACGCTCTTCGCTGTGTTGCCACAAATAACATATCCGTCACCATGACTTCTTTCGTCAGGCGCTCGCTGGAAGGAAAGGAAGCAGAAAGCGGCCATGCAGGACCGATTTTGCTTGTAATTTGTATCATAGTGTGCTCATTGAATAACCTGAGTCATCGCATTTATAAGAAACCATAATGAGAGTGTGAGCAGATTAGAAACACTGGATGAGATCTGATTCATTCGCATTAAACGATGGACAAATTAAATCATAGGAACTCTACAGAATAGGCATACTGATGTTTTAAACTACTGTGGTTGTGCCAACAGCTAATTAAAAATAAATCAATAATAATAATAAATTCATTCAACATACATTATCTGAAAACAAGCCTCAATATCTCAAGCAAAATGAATTGTTTGTATATTTTACTGGGAAAAACAGGCTTATTGTAAATCCCTAAATGTTCATACAAAGATCATGCAATTGCCAAAAGTTACAGGCTATCAAAAGTCATCATTTAGAAGCCTTTTTTGTTGAAGTGAACAGAGAAGGCTCTGGCGTGTTTGTTTAGTCTGCAGATGAATGCTCTGCAACTAAAGGTTTCACACTTCATTCAGAGCGGCCCAGGCTGCGGCTGTAACCTTCAGCGTCCGCTCGTCACTTCACACACACCCACAAACAAAGCAGGTACGCAGCTGTCCCACAGAGCTGACAGAAGCCAGAAGATGACGTGACGTCAGAGACATGGACCAAACCAGCATCTGATGCTCCATGTAATATGTAAAAGTCACAGATTATTTAATTTTCAACACCAAGATTTTAGATCAAAATGTATATGAATATATAAGTGATAATATTTATATAATGTATATTCTGGTTACAATATTTTCTCATATTCCAGTTTAATGCGCAGAGACAACTAAACCAGCCAAACACGGCAACAGCAACTCAGCCAATGGCGTGGGTTTGGGGCGGGGCCATCTGTGTTTCTAGCCAATGGCAGAAGGGGGCAGGGATTTTGAAAACCTGCTTTAACACACACCTTCTTAAAGTGCTTCCATGGAACATCATTAAAAAAACTGTGTCGTTTTTATGTCCATCATCGGATGTCACGTCAAAACAACATAATTCTAATATGCTTATTGATGGTTTTGATTGGTTATGGTGTGTTGGATAACTTTCATCTGACGGCTTTCTAAAATATAAATTAAATATTTCCTTGCTAGCTAATCCAACCAGCCAGACACGGCAACTGGGACTCAGCCAATGGCATGAGTTTGGGGCGGGGCCATCTGTGTTTCTAACCAATGGCAAATGGGGGAAGGGTTTTGAAAACCTGCTTCAGAAAATAGTAAATTTGTATAAAATCACACACACACACACACACCTTCTAAAAGTGCTTCCGTGCAACATAATTAAAAAAATTGTGTAGTTTTAATGTCCATCATCGGATGTTACGTTAAATCAACATAATTCTAATATGCTTATGCCAATAGCATGTTAATATTTAACTACTGGTTCCATCTGTATTGATGATTTTGATTGGTCATGGTGTGCTGGAAAACTTTCATCTGACGCCTTTTCGAAATATAATTTAAACATTTCCTTGTTAGCTAATCCGCCCAGGCAGACACGGCAACAGCGACTCAGCCAATGGTGTGAGCTTGGGGCGGGGCCGTTTGTGTTTCTAACCAATGGCAGACGGGGAGGGGGGTTTTGAAAACCTGTTTCAAAATAGTCCATTAGTATAAATCACACACAAAGCGTTTCTAAAGGGCCGTTTACATGACTTTTTATGCATTTTGGCCGTTCTTTTACACATCAACAACTTTTTCCAAGTGCACCTTTTTGAAAACGATCCAGTTATCGTCTCGGTGTACACTACAACAAGCTACAGCAATTACAGCAATTTTAATCATTTTTGTGGATCCGTGTGAACAGGGATTGTTTTGACAGCATTGTTGCGAAAAATGCAAAGGAAAAACCTTTTCAGTACATTGCTGTCGTGTATATATACCCTGAAAGTCTTGCCGTGCAACAAATTACTTGTATAGTGTAGACTATCAATTAATATGAGTTCTGCATGCATAAAACAATTTAAATGTTATTTAAAATAGTGTTATTGTCGTAACTTCCCATTTTAACGTAAGAATAACTGCAATAAGATATTATCCTATTTATTATATATTGGTTGTTGAAATAAGTTTGGTGATGCCTAAGGAAAAAATTATTTAGAAAATTGATTAAAAAAAATAGGCAAGTGTAAAATGACATTGTAAAATTAACTTTACTTCTTGAACAGCTGAGGCATAAAAAGGTAATTTAAATAAAAAAATAGAACAGAGACCTGAAGCAATGTATTAGTGTAGCAAAACTGTATGACTTCAAAGACTTATTGCACATGCTTTGCTATAACAGTATGTAAGAGCGTCAGATGTGCAGCGCCAGGACTATTGCATGATCTTGGCTTGAGTAACAATGGCCACCTCTTTATTCTTCATGAACGCCCGTTCTTTGAGGTGTGATGTGCAGCGGGACTGTTGCTGGCGGCCTCACTTTAATTGCTGGGGTGAGAAAAAGTCTGAATTTAGTTTTTGCTTGGCCAATGTTGCACAAAAGGTCCTTTCAGGTAGTCGAATGTATTTCAGAGGGTGAGCTGTCAGATTACAGACAGGAAACGTTTAAGATAAAACTGTATGAATAGTCCCACTATGTAGCATGCGAAGAAAAAGCAACACCCAGAAGGAACACATGGGTGATCAAAACGTATTTAATATAAAATTGGCTTTGGAGCATTGCAAACCACCCTGTGTATGATGACTCTCGCTGGAAATGAAATATGGCATCATATATATGATGTAGAGCCTGATTAAATGCAGCCATGTGAGCGATCCAGTCCTGAATATGATATGGAAAGCTTTAAAACACAAGCAGCTTTGATATGCGATCTATATTGTGACAAATGGCCGTCTGGAAACATCAAAACTCAACATAAGCGGACGACGTTGAAATCTCCACTGTCTCCTTCAAGACATCATTAACATTTAGAGTTGTACTGTCTGGACTAGCTCAAGCAGAACTAAAACTTCTTCCCAATGGGAGATCAAGTTGAGAGCCAACTGTACTACAAATGAATCTAATTTTCTGCAGAAGAAATGCTGCTATCATTGATGTTTTGCAAATTCTTCACTGGTTCCTCTAATCCTGAGAGCTTTTGTCTGCTGTCTAGGGTGGCACCCTGCCTGGAATCAGACACAAAGAAGCACGGAGACACCAGACAAAGCCGTAGTGAAGTCGTAGAGTCTGACTAAGCCGTGGCTAAATGGAGCATGACTCAAAACGCTTTCTCTGCCATCATCTGTAAACGTAGGCCCTTGGTGGCTGCTGACTGACAGATTGCAGTGCGCTGTAGGAGAGGTGTTGAAGACGGAGTTAAGGTGCGGTCACGTTTACCGTCGCTTGGCGAATTTTCATGGGAGAAATATTAACCCTTAAATGCATACCTTGGGTCTTTAGTGACCCGGGACATCATCTCCTCATCATTAATGTTTTTTATGTTAGAGATCAACCTTATTAGTATTCCTCAATCAATTCATTATAACTAATATGTGACCCTGGACCACAAAACCAATCATAAGGGTAATTTTTTTGAAATTGAGATTTATACATCTTCTGAAAGCTGAATAAATAAGCATCATTGATGTTTGGTTTGTTAGGATAGGACAATATTTGGCAGAGATACAACTATGAAAATCTGGAATCTGAGGGTGCAAAAACATCTGAATATTGAGAAAATCTCCTTTAAAGTTGTCTAAATGAAGTCCTTAGCAACGCATATTACTACTAATAATACATTTATGATACATTTACGGTAGGTAATTTACAAAATATCTTCATGGAACATGATCTCAATACTTGGCATAAGAGAAAAATGGATAATTTTGACCCATACAATGTATTTTTGGCTTTTGCCACAGATACACCTGTGAGAAGCATGACTGGTGAAGTGCTCCAGGGGCACATGACAAGAAAAAAATAATACAATTACAAAAGAATACCCATATTCACATTCAAGGTGCAATATGTAAAATTTCTGCAGCAAAACATCCAAAAACCACTAGGCCAGTGTTATATATTTTGTTCAGTTGAGTACTTACAATATCACAGATGTTTCCAACTATTTGAAAATCATGAGAAAATTTTTAACCAATGAACCGGGACGTGTGAGGGGTCGCCTGTCAATGCGTCATATCCGAGTTACCCTTTTTATCCGGTTTCCGCTTTTACTGCCGTAGAAACCATGGCAACAGACGAAAAATAAAAGGATTCCTCAGTCTCTCCTCATGTAAATAGTGAATCCACTCATGGTGTGAGCACAACTGGCTTTTAAAGGGAAAGGGAGATGAGACTCTTGATTGGTTTATTGCACGTTACACCCAAAACACACCCATGACTCATTAAGAGAGGAGGTACACACTTTTGGACCATGCACCAGGAGCGCCAACCATTTTTCCCGTTGTTAAATTAGCAGAAGTGGATTCGGACGCGCCCTAAGAGCTCCTGCGCCGTTCAGCAAAAGGTGGATTCAAACTCGGGTTGATCGCGCCAAAACGCCTTATCCCTACGCCACTGCTGCTGATAGGTTACAGGTGTTTTTGTGCTTTTGTCTGACCCAATCAGACGTCAGTGGGTGGAGTTAATGTAAAGTAGTAGACACTCTGGGAAAAATTTGCAACTGCCCATAACAGAACATTCTCAGAAATGTGGATAACGTTGCATAATACAATGCAGTCTAGTTCTAGACTATCTCTATCACGGGGGATACTCTGGATTCGGCACGACAAACACGCATAATCTTTACTCTATTTAATTTGATGTAAGTGTGAACTCGTGAAATAGAATGTTTGTTCAAAGTTACCTGTTCTTTGATAATGTAATTTATACATCATTTATGGAATTTTTTTTCAGAAACGTATCAGTTTTCAACTGCCATTTTTTTAAATGTTACTACTTGTTTCAGAATGTTCAGAGAACATGCAAAAGTAACAATCCCGAAATGGAATGTTCCCTTAACGTTTGCACAATTAAGAACCTTTTTTTTTTTTAAACATTCAAAAATGATGTTTTCATAACTTAATGGGAACGTTAGCAAAACGTTCTTAGAATGTGTATTTGTGAGCTGGGTGGCCACATGAATTTGCCGCGTTTATTGATAATAGACAACAAATCTTTTTGTACCTTTACTGTGAATTACTGAAGAATTGCTGTTGGTGACCCATTTTACATTATTTACATAATGTCATATTTCTGAGTGACACACCATTCACTGTACAATTCATTGTGAAATTCTATATTATTTAGCAGAAACGTCGCCACAGGTTCATTTTTCCAATAATTAATGAGTTGTATTTGATCATAATAGAGACTAAATTACAAGTTTGCTGAAACTGGTAGCTTTTGGTTATAGTGGCTAACATTATCAATAGTTGACCAGATTTTTTTGTTTTATCTGAGCTAACACATCTGTCATGTACTAAAGTTAAACCTGGTCCTAGTCTTCGGTCTCTTCATAGTGGCTCGTTTAGAGGAATAAAGAGCCGTAATGAGAGCGTGACTGTGTACAGTCAGTCAACAACGTCTGTAATGTTCCAAACAGTCTTTTTAATTCCGCAGAGCCACAAATGAAGCAGCTGTCTAACAAAACACTATGTGTGGTTTAAGTTTAACCACCTCCAAACGCCAGTTTAAACAAAACAGAGAGACGTGGACTTCTTTAGTAGAGTACTTAAGCCCTGAAACAAGAACATAAACGCTTCTACCTGCGCACGGTCGAGTTAAAGTACTGTTATGATCCAAAGTGTCAGATTGCAAGTAATATTTCAACATAATGCAAAGTTTGCATTCGGAAGATGGTGTTTCCGACCTTAGAAAGGATGAGGAGAGCCATACAAAAGGAAGCAGTCGCAAATATTTGTGCAAACTGATGCCGTTTCTTGAAGTTTTGGTTCTACCCTCGCCCTATAAAAGTAAATAACTGTTGTTTACTTCCTGTATACGAGCAAACAAAATATTTCCTCAGAGTGCAATAAAATATTTAGGTATACCTAAAAACGATGTTCACCTTTGTCACGTCCCACCCAAGAGCTGGATCCGGCGGAGGTCTAGTGTTTACAGGAATCCCTCACAGTTGTGTTTATGATGCTCGAGTGATCGAGCCCGTACTGATAACATTTAAAACGTATTCATTCGGTTCAAAGAGGGGTGCATGCTTTATTTGGACTAATAATGTGAATGTCTTTTTAGAAACGGATAGTTTGTGCTCACAAAAGAGCAGGATTTGACCTTTACAGCATCACTGAGAATGAAATAAAGACACGTTCTAGCTAATCCTACTGTATAAGACAGAATCCTAATCATCATGAAACATCAGAAACAACTGCACTGATGTACACTTCACAGGCAACAACTCTCACAGATGATTCCAGTAGAGTTAGTATTGTGTTAGTATACTGATATATAATACACACACACACACACACACACACACTGGGTGAAATAGACCATTTAAACTGAACAGAATCATTTAATGCTACTTTTACAGTACTTCAGAATGTCTGTTTACTTGTCCGAGCTTTATGCACTGCATTCTGGGATTGCTATGAAGCAACAGAGCATACATTCAGGTTCCGGAAGTAAAGGTGACATTCATTTTGTTAACTTTTAATGTTACATGATGGATGGATGATAGATGCACTTTTATAATGGATAGATGCACTTTTATGATGATAGATGCACTTTTATGATGATAGATGCACTTTTATAATGGATGGATTCACTTTTATGATGGATGGATGCACTTTTATGATGGATAGATGCACTTTTATGATGGATGGATGCTCTTTTATGATGGATAGATGCACTTTTATGATGGATAGATGCACTTTTATGATGATAGATGCACTTTTATGATGGATAGATACACTTTTATGATGGATAGATGCACTTTTATGATGGATAGATGCTCTTTTATGATGGATAGATGCACTTTTATGATGGATAGATGCACTTTTATGATGGATGGATGCTCTTTTATGATGGATAGATGCACTTTTATGATGGATAGATGCACTTTTATGATGATAGATGCACTTTTATGATGGATAGATACACTTTTATGATGGATAGATGCACTTTTATGATGGATAGATGCACTTTTATGATGGATGGACTTTTATGATGATGGATGCACTTTTATGATGATAGATGCACTTTTATGATGATAGATACACTTTTATGATGGATAGATGCACTTTTATGATGGATAGATGCACTTTTATGATGGATGGATACACTTTTATAATGGATAGATGCACTTTTATGATGGATAGATGCCGGATAGATGCACTTTTATGACGGATGGATGCACTTTTATGACGGATGGATGCACTTTTATGATGGATAGAGTAAATCATGGGCTAATTTTCATTTAACGTACAGTATAAACCGTTAAAGACAGCACTGCTGTAATGAGGTTGTTAGTCGATGCTCACTGCAAAGTATTGCTTTTCTTATTTAGTATTTTTGTCTTGTTTCCAGTCCAAATATCATTTACTAGAGGAGTAAAATGGCATAAGGTTTTATGTCGTTTACTGGCGAAATAAATCAAAATGGTATGAGTTAATGTTAAAAAAGAAAAGCAAAATTATCTGCCAATGTGGTAAGAAAAATAATACATTTTATTAAACAGAGACAATATTATTTATCTTACCCCATAGATAATTTAGCTTTTTTTATGTAAACACTCACTTAATTTAGATTTTTTTAAATCTTATATCTTATAGCATTTTAGGACTTTAGTAAATGCATTAGAATTTTTAGGACTGGAAACAAGACAAAAATACGTAAAAAACTAAGTAAGAAAATCATTTTTCACAGTTTGCTTTTTGTTGAAGACATCCATTTGCATTATTAACTTTTTTATACTTGCTTTAATTTAATTTTGTCATTTGTGATGTTTAATGCCACCATGAAATTCTTATTTTTATCTAATATTGCAGTATTTATTGCAGCATGATTTATCCGTGCACGTCATTATTGTGTTTAAGTTCATGTTTCCTGGTGATGTTGAATCAGAATAACTGCCCCTCCCTCTCTTCTCTGATGACCTACATCTGTTCTTCTCCCTGAAGCAACTGCTGTTTCATGCTGACTTTAATAGGACTCTAATAGGTCCAAGTTTGTAATGTTGTGATTTTCCTCATACGGTCAAACCAACATTTATTCAGACACCTTCATCATTTTCTCACATCACAGATTATTCGCTATAGTTTAGAAAATGGTAATGAAATATGACTGACATTGATAATGTCAGATAACTTTGATAGAAAGGTGTAATGGATTACAATCAACCAATCAGCTGTTAGATTTAACTACACTATTAGATCATACCAGTTTAGCGCAACCAATGAGCAAGCGATGCTTCATTTAGTTCAGTCTGTGGGGTCAAAGGTCACTTTAACAATTAGAGGAAAAACACTGAAGCAAAACATGCTCGGCTCAAAGTGTCTGAATCATTTACCAGTTTTACTGCTAGTCACTGTATGAAGAGTCTGAAGAGGGGTAATATGCCACAGCTGACTTTATTTTGCTCTCCTCACTTACAGAAATGAACTATAGTGTCCTACACACGAGTGAACATTATATCTGTGTCTGAATCATTTGGTTCATGGATTATAACTCTTTAACAAAGACTTTTTATGTGGAAATGAATGGAAAAAATACTCCCGGACCCAACAGGAACACCAGTTTTTGAAAACGACCCAATGTTCAACATTATTCTGCGGCCTACTTATTTTTGCGTAGGAAACACACCAACAACCCTGACTAGATACGGATGTGGGACAGCTCTGTGTTCAGTAAAACAGGGAAGGTTGACTGTTCAACTCTCTGATCTTAACTCCACCGGGCGTTTTATCACAAATACACAGTGTTCATGTTACCGGCGCACCAGTGGGTCGTGGGAAGCAGAGATCTCGACTGTTAGAGATCTGTGGCAGGAGGCTGAAGAAGTTCAAGCCCTCGCTATCTGTAAAAACACACTGTGTGTGAGTCAGATGAGGCAGATGTTCGACAGACGTCTAACACTATCAGGACACCGAGGAGCAGAAGAAGGCGTTTCACTCACAACAGACATTTGAGACTGTACACACAAAGATGGGGAAACCCAGAGCTGAGAGAGGAAGAGTCGCTGTGGTATCAGCTCATGCTTACTTTAGCCGGACAGTCTGTTTGGACAGACGTCGAGTGCAGTATTACTCATCCGACACTAAAAGAGTTACAGGAAAACACTGCTGTGATGGTGAAGCACACGATGGAGAATAACAGGGTCGAAACAGCACAAGCACACGAAACATCACCGACACGCAATAATGAACTGAGGAAACTAATGCTGCGTCTCAATTCACCCTCTATACTAGGCGCTAAAAGTGTGCTAGCAGAAGAGTATTGGGTCAAACTACGCTCTGCCGCTTAGTTACGTACATCCTGTCACCATTTAAACTGCCTGTCAATCATCTCATCACATTAAATTGTATTTAATTTCCTACTGTATCGGAGAGCATTGTAGCTGCACATGATCATGCGGAGACTCTCCTTGTGTTTGCAATTGATGCATTTCAAAGTTAAAGGCGCAATATGTAATGTTTCGTCTCTTACTCAACACAAAGGCGTGTCTTGACTCTGGAGTGGGTGGAGCTTTTATTCTGCTGCGAGCGCTTCTCTTCTTCCGCTCATGCGTGTGTGTGTAACGCAGCGCTGCTTTATATCACACACATGTGAGTGTGTTAAAGTGATGTTATAATGCTACTCGGCGCTACTATGAGACACTTGTTCACACTGCAGTGAGCGAGATCATATTAGGCATGGTAAAACATGGCACTCTGTGCGGTAAATCTACAACACCAGATTTACACAATCAGACTAACTGTGTTGAGCTAGAGAACAATCATTAGTTTCTGTCCATCACTGATCCAAACAGTGTCTAATAAAACACATCAGATATTAAAGCGGCTTTGTGTTGCCATGGTTACTACACAATAACACGCGGGTATGATGTCATTGATAGGCGACGCACACACACGGGCCGTGTCCTGGTTAAAACCGCTTATTTCTCTGGATTTAAACATTCTTGGAAATATTTGGGATAATGTACACAAGTCAACCAAATATATAACACTGTTCTAGTGGCTTTTGGATATTTTAAATCCAAAAATCTTACATATAGTGCCTTTAATGACCAAACGGATCTTTATAAAAGTTCACAGTGCTGTTGCAGAATATATAATATATATATATATATATATATATATAAAAACATAACACTGGATAAACATATTTTCATCAAGTTAGACACTGATAATTAATCACTCAAACCCCTTTATCTAAATCCCTCAACTTAACCGTCGGATTCGCACATCCGCCATGTTTGTAGTTTTTAACATGTTGTATTTGTAGTTCTAATCGAATTCTCATCCAACGTGCACTGGGCTGTGGGTAATATCAGCCATTTGAGTGTGCACGGATCTGCACTTCGGATTCTAATCGGAAAAAGTAGGAATTCTAATTGTGAATACTGAGTGTGTTTACATGCACGTTCTTAAGCAGCAACACAAGTGGTCATGTAAACGCTTTCTGTGGGCTTATTGAAGTGCGCATGTGTGATATCATACGTGGAAGGAACTATCACAAACGCAGAATCTTTCATGACACAGAAAATGTGTTCTCATCTCAGGCAGCAGAAGTGGTTCAGTCAACACGCTGCGTCTGTAACTGCACGAGAGGATTGTTCCCGCTGCTTTATTTAAATTACAACTGACATCACATATGGAGTACTCAGAGCCAGATACGCAGTGATTATGTTTTGACGTCACTACAGGGAAATAACCTGATTTATTAATAAAGTCACGTAAGCGTGGTTTACTTGGGTTATCGGGTTACTGATGTGCATGTAAACGCTGTACTCATTGTTTAGGACAGATAGTATGAGGAAGTCTAAATGAACAACAGGTGAACATAATCAGTAAGTAAGGGAACAAACTGGCACATTACAGGAAACTAGTGCTACATCCCAATTCACATGCTATCCATCCTAAATAGTATTTGGAAAATATTAGATCGTCCCAAATCGTAGTATGTTGAAAAGAGTATTCCAAAGATAGATGATTCGGTTAGAATCCGAAGTGCAGATCGATGCTCTAATGGCTGATATTACCCACAACCCATTGCGCCTTGGACAGGGATTCAATTAGAACTACAAAAAAGTGTGCGGATGTGCGAGTATGACAGTTAAGCAGAGAGGTTTAGATTAAGGGCTTGAGTGATCAATTATCAGTATCTAACCTGACAAAAAGATGTTTATTCAATATTATCCACATTATATTTCGCCTGCAACAGCACTGAGAACTTCTGTAATGACACGTTTGGCCATTAGCTATTACATGCATCATTGCAAACACACGAGGAGAGTCTCCGCGTGACTGGCAGATCAACATGCAACAACACTTCTCTCCAGTACGGTAGGGAATTAATGTAATTTAATGTGACAGAGCGACAGTCCGTTAAAGATGATGAAGTAGTCTGACCCAAGCTCTTCTGCTACACACTCAAGAGTGTGTATTATTTCTTCACAAAAACAGCACGTGCTTTTAGGTCGTAGTATAAGTAGGTGAATTGGGACGCAGCAATGACAGGAACCAAAACAGAGCATAAACGTTATGATATCAGACGTGCTTTTTCATAGTTAACTTTGAAATGCTCTGCATCCACCAATCCAACCAAAAGCAAGAGTAAAAACATCTGCAAGAAGAATACCATATCTGCAAATTCAAATTTTAATTAATAATGTGAACATACACTCACCTAAAGGATTATTAGGAACACCTGTTCAATTTCTCATTAATGCAATTATCTAATCAACCAATCACATGGCAGTTGCTTCAATGCATTTAGGGGTGTGGTCCTGGTCAAGACAATCTCCTGAACTCCAAACTGAATATCAGAATGGGAAAGAAAGGTGATTTAAGCAATTTTGAGCGTGGCATGGTTGTTGGTGCCAGACGGGCCAGTCTGAGTATTTCACAATCTGCTCAGTTACTGGGATTTTCACACACAACCATTTCTAGGGTTTACAAAGAATGGTGTGAAAAGGGAAAAACATCCAGTATGCGGCAGTCCTGTGGGAGAAAATGCCTTGTTGATGCTAGAGGTCAGAGGAGAATGGGCCGACTGATTCAAGATGATAGAAGAGCAACTTTGACTGAAATAACCACTCGTTACAACCGAGGTATGCAGCAAAGCATTTGTGAAGCCACAACACGCACAACCTTGAGGCGGATGGGCTACAACAGCAGAAGACCCCACCGGGTACCACTCATCTCCACTACAAATAGGAAAAAGAGGCTACAATTTGCACGAGCTCACCAAAATTGGACAGTTGAAGACTGGAAAAATGTTGCCTGGTCTGATGAGTCTCGATTTCTGTTGAGACATTCAGATGGTAGAGTGGTGGTGTAATGGTGTGGGGGATGTTTTCTTGGCACACTTTAGGCCCCTTAGTGCCAATTGGGCATCGTTTAAATGCCACGGCCTACCTGAGCATTGTTTCTGACCATGTCCATCCCTTTATGACCACCATGTACCCATTCTCTGATGGCTACTTCCAGCAGGATAATGCACCATGTCACAAAGCTCGAATCATTTCAAATTGGTTTCTTGAACATGACAATGAGTTCACTGTACTAAAATGGCCCCCACAGTCACCTGATCTCAACCCAATAGAGCATCTTTGGGATGTGGTGGAACGGGAGCTTCGTGCCCTGGATGTGCATCCCACAAATCTCCATCAACTGCAAGATGCTATCCTATCAATATGGGCCAACATTTCTAAAGAATGCTTTCAGCACCTTGTTGAATCAATGCCACGTAGAATTAAGGCAGTTCTGAAGGCGAAAGGGGGTCAAACACAGTATTAGTGTGGTGCTCCTAATAATCCTTTAGCTGAGTGTATTTGAACTGATTGACATTTGGATTCAGGCCTCCTTGTGCATTATAAATCAATAAACCCATCAATGACTCAATCATAACTGCTTAACAGAATCATAATCGATGGCTTTTATGTCTTGTGTTGTGGTGGATCTTCTTTAAAAGACTTCTTCAGCTCAAGAGCTCGCTCATTTCTCACTCCACGCGTGAATGAAAGGAGCGTTCAGCTACACGAGAACTTCTCGTGCACCATCACACTACGCTCGCTCTACATGTTCTGTGTTCTGTTTAATGACCCGTAAGTTAAGCGTTTGCATAGATGCTCAGTTATTCAGTCCAGAAAGCAGAGGATCATAATCAGTAAAGCTGTGTGTGCATGTTTGACACCGCATGAATTTGACAAAAATCACTAAATAAAAAAAAATATATAAATAATTCTTCCTCAGTATTTTTGTCTTGTTTTCCAGGACAAAATATTGTATACATACTAAACATTCTTACATTTGCTTAAGAAGCAAAATGACTTAAGATATTCAGTTTTGCTTTCTGAAAAAAAGTATCAAAGTGAAGCACATTTACGCTTAAAACAAGACGTAACGTCTGTCAGCGGGGGCAGAAACAATCGCTTTTATTTCATTCTTATAAAAGAACGGTTGTTTTTCTGACCCCATCGGCTGATATTTAACCAAACTCACTTAAGTTTGGGGAGTTTTCCCAAAAACAAGACTTTATGATATTTGTGCTGGAAAATCAGATAAAAATACTCAAAACACTCAAATATATACACACGCAGAAGTACTGATGAAATAACATTAAAAATTACATAAATTTGCTGCTTATAATCAAACATGCTAAATGAAATACAAATAAGGTAGTTTAATTCAAGATAAAAACAATAATAAGGTAATACTATTATTTCAGAAATTATATTGATTTTTCTTTTGAATTATTTGACCCCATTAAAGAACGTTTATTTTCTGACCCCATCGGCTGGTATTTGTTAGTTTTCTTGATTTATGCATAAACTCACTTAAGTTTGGGGATTTTCCCGAAAACAAGACTTGTGTTTGTGATATTTGTGCTGGAACACCAGACACACATACTGAACATACTATATATAAAGTTTGCAATGTATTGATGGAATACCACGAACAAATGCTATAAAATTGGAAATGCATAAAACAAGACAAAACAAATCCAATAAGTCTAGTGAATCAGTTACTGCTCATAATCATATTTGCATGAAATATGAGTATAAATAAGGTAGTTTAATTCAAGATGAAAACATCTTTCAACAACAACAAGATTTACTATTATTTTAAAAAATATACATTTTTCTTTTGATTTATATATACACATTTAAACGCGTTACATGCACACATTAATCATAACGTGTGTGTGAGTGTGAGTGTGTGAGTGTGTGTGAGTGTGTGTGAGTGTGAGTGTGTGTGAGTGTGTGAGTGTGTGTGAGTGTGTGTGTGAGTGTGTGTGAGTGTGTGTGAGTGTGTGTGTGAGAGTGTGTGTGAGAGTGTGTGTGAGTGTGTGTGAGTGTGCGTGTGAGTGTGTGTGTGTGTGTGAGAGTGTGTGAGAGAGTGTGTGTGAGTGTGTGAAAGTGTGCGTGTGAGAGAGTGTGTGTGAGTGTGTGTGAGTGTGCGTGTGAGTGTCTGTGAGAGAGTGTGTGTGAGTGTGTGTGAGAGAGAGAGTGTGCGTGTGTGAGAGAGAGTGTGCGTGTGTGTGTGTGTGTGAGAGTGTGTGTGCGTGTGTGTGTGTCTCTTACCTGCCGCGAGGCACACTGGCAGCATGAGTCTGAATATGAGTCCACACACCACCTCCGAGGCCATCATATCACAATATAATCACTCAGATCAGATGCACAAATCTCTTCAGGTCCAGTCTTTCATGATCCTGGATCAGTCTGGTCCCGTTCGCATGCTGAGCAGCGCTCAAGATCCTCTCGCTCTGCTCTTACCTGTTGACTGGAGAGCTCATGGTGCCGTTCCGGAGTAAACAGCTGCTTCACGCGCGATACAAAGCATCAACAAGTTGCACAATCATTCGCTCCAAGTGTGTTGCGTTTCCTCCAGAGTGTGTGAGGCATCTCACAGTCCTCGGCGACTGTTAAACGCGTTTGCTCGAAGCCGAAAGTGCGTTGTTCTCCGTTCTGAGTGTTTTACGCGCGTTTACGCGGCACAGCTGTGCGCGCACTGGCATCTGGACACACTTTCTCTCGTCCTCACTGAAGGACCACCCTGCAAAACTGACAAACGCCTCCACCACTCAGGGCCCGAGCACAGGCGG
Organism: Paracanthobrama guichenoti; assembly: GCA_018749465.1. Taxonomy (NCBI): domain Eukaryota; kingdom Metazoa; phylum Chordata; class Actinopteri; order Cypriniformes; family Gobionidae; genus Paracanthobrama; species Paracanthobrama guichenoti. The sequence goes on along the minus strand of CM031966.1, from coordinate 4,694,001 downwards.
GAGCCGGGTCTGTCCGGTGAGGAGGAGGCAGGTACACCCGACACAACACACACTCTAGGAATAACAACGAATGGTTGCAGAATCACGTATTGATTTATAAGACTATTTTGTTTTATTTAATTATTACAAACAAAGTTTGAAAAAAAAAAAAACAAGATACTGAAATGTGTTTTGTGTATATATATAAAATTGTCAAACACGGTCAAATATTTCATTCCAGGATGTTTTTTTTTTGTTTTTTTTGTAGAGTTTGTAAAGTAATATTTGTAATGAATAAATGAGTATAGCTGTCTGCAGCGCCACCTGCTGGCCGTTACACGAGCATTCATCACAGGATCTGAACCTGCTCTCCTATTGGATGAAAATGTGATTACGCCTTCGCACTCTTTGATTTGAGGTCTATATTTAAATAAGCGTTAATGTCTATAATGTCTATAACTATTAGGGTTTTTTTTCGGTGTGAAAGAAGGCCACTGCATACTACGACTTCTATTCTCATGTATACATTAGTATTTCTCCTACTGTATTATGTTTTCCTATATATACACCGATCGGGCATAACATTATGACCGGTGAAGTGAGTAACACTGATGATCTCTTCATCACGGCTCCTGTTAGTGGGTGGGATATATTAGGCAGCAAGTGAACATTTTGTCCTCAGAGTTGATGTGTTAGAAGCAGGAAAAATGGGCAAGCGTAAGGATTTGAGCGAGTTTGACAAGGGCCAGATTGTGATGGCTAGACGACTGGGTCAGAGCATCTCCAAAACTGCAGCTCTTGTGGGGTGTTCCCGGTCTGCAGTGGTCAGGATCTATCAAAAGTGCTCCAAGGAAGGAACAGTGGTGACCCGGCCACAGGGTCATGGGCGGCCAAGGCTCATTGATGCACGTGGGGAGCGAAGGCTGGCCCGTGTGGTCCGATCAAACAGACGAGCTACTGGAGCTCAAACTGCTCAAGAAGTTAATGCTGGTTCTGATAGAAAGGTGTCAGAATACACAGAGCATCTCAGTTTGTTGCGTATGGGGTGGCATAGCCGCTGACCAGTCAGGGTGCCCATGCTGACCCCTGTCCACCGCCGAAAGCACCAACAGTGGCACGTGAGCATCAGAACTGGACCACGGAGCAATGGAAGAAGGTGGCCTGGTCTGATGAATCACGTGTTCTTTTACATCACGTGGATGGCCGGGTGCGTGTGCGTGGCTTCCCTGGGGAACACATGGCACCAGGATGCACTATGGGAAGAAGGCGAGCCGGCGGAGGCAGTGTGATGCTTTGGGCAATGTTCTGCTGGGAAACCTTGGGTCCTGCCATCCATGTGGATGTTACTTTGACACGTACCACCTACCTAAGCATTGTTGAGACCATGTACAGCCTTTCATGGAAACGGTATTGTAAGTTTGGTAACATTACTATTTTTATTGTTTGTGAGTCTCTCTTCTGCTCATGAATCTGCTCATAACTCCAGTAGATCAGTGTAATACTCCTCCAGTGTAGATCAGCTGTTCTCTGTGTGAATATATAGTAAAGTGTGATTTTTGGAGTAATTATTTTTTAACTTTTTATGTTTATGTTATAAAAAATTATATTTAAAAAGTAATATTTCACTGTTTTTACTGCATTTATGATCAAATAAATGTCTTGAGCAGAAGAGACTTATTTTAAAAAAACATTAAAATATCCCTAATCTCTCTAAATTATTATTTTATTTTATTGTCCATCATCAGCCATTATTGAGAAAATCCCAAAGCAAGAGCTCAGATGAAGCGGGCGACCAGTGACAGAGGCAATGTTATGAGAGTGGCGCTGGACTGTGATTGGCTCAGGGGAACCTCATAACTGAGCTCAACTCTTTTGCTTAAAGTATATATTAAATCTGGCAGCTGAAGTGAATATAGAAAGTCTTTCCAAAGAATGGAGATCTTTCTGGATCTGAACAGACACCTGGAGACTGGCTGGACTGAAGGTGGGAATAAAATCCCATTGAATTTGCCAAAATTCAGCTGTATATTTCATTTCCAAGAGCTCTTGCGTATGAATTTAAGCTGGAACCGTGACCACCGTTTAAAGAGATCCAACATAATAATGAAATCAATGTTTATTCTGTTCCAACCAAGTGCTTTAAGAAAGCTCACGTACATCCAGGCAGAAGTGCCAACGCAGAATTAATGAGGCTGAATCAATCGAAATATAACATTTGAATCCTAAGAAAATCCCCCTCAAATGAACAAAGACTGCCCTGAAATTACAATATGCATTTCATGATCATAAGGAAAAGTGAATATGGTGAATTCTGAGTGAATAATCACTGGACAGCCCTGATTGATTTCAGTGTGTGTTTAATAGGTCATACCAGAGGAATGTTTCCCTGATCCACACAGGGTTTAAGAGAGATCCACACCGCCGGAGAAACTACAAAACTCAAATCTCCATGACTTTACACAACTGTTAGATCTATAGAAAAACATGAGAAGTGTCAAATACAGGTGAAAACTGCAGTGTGTGGCGTTTCAGGAGCAAACACAGGGATTTGTTTCGTGTGTTCAAGTGAGATCGTTGAGAAATGAGCGTCACATGATCCGACTGCGTATGAATGTGAAGAACCAGGGCTGGGTTTCCCGAAACTTTCAGTCTTAAGTAATACCTTCAGCTGTACCTTAATGTTAATGTTCCCGAAACGTTCTGAGGATCAGTTCACTGCAAAATGAAAATGTCCTGATGATTTCTCACCCCCATCTCATCCTTCATGTCTGTCTTTCTTCAGTGGAAAAGAAATGAAGTTTTTTGAGGAACACATTCCAGGATTTTTCTCCTCATAATGGACTTCAATGGGAACCAACGGCTGAAGATCCAGATCAGTGCAGTTTCAGAGGAAGGGCTTCAGAGGCTCTGCGCGATCCCAGAGGAATAGGCTCTGATCCAGACAAACCATCGGACATTTTCAAAAAAAAAACTGGGGGTTGGGGAGCATGCACCTGAGACCCGCAGTGATGGATTGATTGACAGCTGTCAAGACTCAAAAAGATGGAGAATGACTGGAGTGATGCCAGTAGTTCTGCAACAGGTCGGTCTTTTGAAGTAGAGGACTTTTCGCGGCGAGCTCGGGCCAGGGGCGGGGTGAGCTCGGGCCAGGGGCGCGGTGAGCTCGGGCCAGGGGCGGTGAGCGGCCAGGGGGGGTGAGCTCGGGCCAGGCGCGGTGAGCTCGGGCCAGGCAGGGGGTGGGGCCAGGGGCGGGCGGTGAGTGAGCTCAGGGCCAGGGGCGCTCGGGCCAGGGGCGGGTGAGTCGGGCCAGGGGCGGGTGAGCTCAGGGGCGGGGTGGGGCAGCGGTGAGCTCGGGCCAGGGGCGCGGTGAGCTCGGGCCAGGGGCGGGGTGAGCTCGGGCCAGGGGCGCGGTGAGCTCGGGCCAGGGGCGCGGTGAGCTCGGGCCAGGGGCGGGGCGAGCTCGGGCCAGGGCGCGGCGAGCTCGGGCCAGGGGCGGGGTGAGCTCGGGCCAGGGGCGCGGTGAGCTCGGGCGGGGTGCGAGTGAGCGGGCCAGGGGCGCTCGGGCCAGGGGCGGCGTGAGCTGGGCCAGGGCGCAGTGAGCTCCGGCCAGGGGCGCGGTGAGCTCGGGCCAGGAAGCGCTGGTGAGCTCGGGCCAGGGGCGGGCGAGCTCGGGCCAGGCGCGTGAGCGGCCAGGAGCTCGTGAGCTCAGGGCGGGCCTCGGGCCAGGCGCGGTGAGTATGAGCGGGCCAGGGTGATGAGTATGGACGTATGTTGGCTCTTCCAACGGCTCACTACCACGCCCCTGGCTTGAGCTTGGGCGGTTAGACGGTTTTACATCATATATTGTAGAATTAAAATACTTTATACCCAAATGTCAAAACATTTACTCCAATCAGTGAACAGCACTAATAAAGCCCCAGTCTTGCAGACCATTAACTAAAAAAGAATTTAGTTACCCTTTAAACAACCTCCTAAGACCCAGTTCGGGGAACACGCCTAGAAATGGGATACCTTTAGTTAAGTTATACCTTTAGAGTCTTCGTCAACGTTATCGGGAAATCCAGCCCATATCTCTATATTTCTTCACTGCCAAAAAAACGAAACAGCATTCTCGTCATGTTTTCCAGTAAAGAATATATCTGAACATTTACTCCCTGAAAACAAGGTCTAATATCTTATTTAATAAGGATGTTTAGATGCAGTGTTTGTATATAGAAACCTAGTTAATGCTGTTATTTCATACTTCCTTCCATTGTGAAGAGAATGATTCCTGAGTAATGATCTGATTACTGTGTAATATAGCATTGATCAAGCGTTCATAACCAGCTGCTTCCATTATGTAATGTGAAATCAAACTTGTAATATTCGAGAGGAAAATCAGCAGAATTTGGCATCATCCTCGCGATTTCAAGGCAAACTTGTTGTTGAAGATCCAGTGTTTTTGCCGAAACCGTTGAACTCCTGCGAGTATAAAGTGATGACTTGTAGGTGTGTGTAGCATTAACACTTGTAGGTGGGTGTAGCATTAAAGAACACTGCAGATGTGACGTGGCAGGATTGTGTGTTCTGAGGTAAAAGGCTTAGGATGGGGTCAGGGGTCACGGCGGCGCTCAGGCCAGGCCGTCGGGGTCAGTGTCGTCACGGCCGTAGTTTATGGGCTGCAGCTGCTTGACCACATAGTCTGCGATCTCACGGGTCCCGGCGGCCACGACTCGTCTGGACATGAGGTCGAGCGCGTCCCCTACGACACACACACAGGACAGCCATCAACACACACTCACCTACAGCACTCTCTTATATATACACAACGACAAAAGGGGTTTTATTTGATCTTTTTTTAATTTTTATTTTAGGGGGTTTCAGTTTATTTAGTTTTATAGCTTGTGTATATATATATATATATATATTAGGACTGTCAAATGATTATATACACACACACACACACACACAAAATACATTTTAATTTTCTTTCTTTTATTTTGGGGTTTAATTTTTTCATTTAGTTTTTTTATTTTATTTTATTTTTTATATCATTTTACATTTTATTTCTTTTTTAAATTATATTTTGGGTTCAGGACACTTTTTATTTTATTTAGTGTTTTACTTTATTTTATTTTTTATATTATTTAATTTAAATTGTCACACACACAAAGGTTAATGTTCGAGGTTAGAAGCACACAGTTTTAGTCTTTTTAGTTAATTTTTATTTCTGTTATTCTTTTAACATGAAAGGAATTTATATTTTATTTTGGAGTTTTCATTTATTTATTTATTTAATGTTTTATTTTATTTTGGGTTTAGTACAAAAGAGAATGATCAAGACTAGATGCTATTTATAGTTTAATTTAGTTTAGTTCATTCTTTCATTCATGTAATAGGCACTTTTATTGGACTTGTTTCTGGTCCAGCTCTGTTGATTGCACAGTATTTCATAACTATACTTTTAAGCCAGTTCAATTCAGTCCTCACACGAATGTGAGACGACAACCCGGGCCCGATCACAGTACCGTCCCTGCGTCCAGAACTCATCAGCTGGACACTGAGCATCTGAGGCTGTGAGGGAATCTTTGGCTTAACATGGAAGTGATCTTTATTCCTCGCTGGAGCCTCATCTCTCTCTCTCTGATCACATGGTCATGATCTAATCGGACGTCCCAACAAAGCCTCTTTGTGTCGCCTCACACAACCGCCCCACCACACAAACACAAGCTCGCGCGGACGCCCAGTGGACACTCTAAACACACTCTAGGAACGCTTGGCTAACGTTCCCATTAAGTTATGGAGACACTTTTTATGAATGTTCTTTTTAAAAAAGATTTTTATTAAAGAAATTTTATAAATTTTTTAAATTATATTTTGGATTTAGGACATACTTTTTTCTTTTATTTTGGGGTTTTATTTTATTATTTTATTGCATTTTATTTTATGGTTTTAATTTTATTTATACAGGTTATGTGAACATTTTATTTTGCAGTCATTATTTTTAATGTTCTCTGAACACAATAGTAACATTTAAAAATGTACCTTTCCTGATGAAGTTAGCAGGGCACAGAAGGTACTCTTATGTACAGATGTTTATGTACAGTAGATTTATCAAAGCTAACATCAAATAAAATTAATAAAACTTCAAACAAACAATATTTAAAATGTATTGCAGGTGCAGCTTTTATTAAAGATTAGTGTGCAGACACCGAGCGATATTAACATCCTACAGTATAAACATCCTACTTTTAGTTACAATTTATATACAAATATTAAATGGTGTATGAAATATTGTGTAAATGTTTATATTATTATCATCATCCCAATCCTAGTAATGAAGTTTCATGCCTTCCAGTTTTCAACATTTGTAATGAAGTAATAATAATAATGAGTCAGTCAAGCAGGAATAAAAGCCCTTATTGTTTGAAATCCTCCATGATGACTGAAACACACACTCGATGAGCACATGAGCGGTGTTGTTTCTCAGCAGGACTGACCTGTGGTGTCGATGACGCATCCTCCCGCCTCTCTGATGATGACGGCGGCCGCGGCGATGTCCCAGCAGTGCAGGCCGTACTGGTAATACGCCTCCGCCGCCCCACTGGCGATGTGACACAGCGCTAGAGTCGAGCTGCCAATGATCCTTACCCTGCGGGTCAAAGGTCACCTTTACATAACAGACTGACCAGCTGACATGCTGTTTATATTAACACATACACACTTATGTTGCACCATAAGTCACACTTGTGGATGAGAGACTTATGCCAGGTATACACTCAAAGCCGTCGATCGCTGTTCTTCTCGCACTACAGCACTACTCTTTTGTCGACGGACTGGTGACAGAGCGTCACACAGCATCTCTGCCAGATCTACGAACTACACGAGCGCATGAACTTCATCTCCAGAGCCGCTCTGAGAGTCACTTCAGCAGCATTTCACCGTTTGATTGGACAAAAATTATCATCATATCATAAACACAGAAACTCAGAAGTCTTCACGGCAACCCGTCAAAATAAAAGTGCGGTTTAACTTGAGAAATGGCAAAAAAATATTACTGTTGTAGGGTAGAATTTAGATACACTCACCTAAAGGATTATTAGGAACACCTGTTCAGTTTCTCATTAATGCAATTATCTAATCAACCAATCACATGGCAGTTGCTTCAATGCATTTAGGGGTGTGGTCCTGGTCAAGACAATCTCCTGAACTCCAAACTGAATGTCAGAATGGGAAAGAAAGGTGATTTAAGCAATTTTGAGCGTGGCATGGTTGTTGGTGCCAGACGGGCCGGTCTGAGTATTTCACAATCTGCTCAGTTACTGGGATTTTCACACACAACCATTTCTAGGGTTTACAAAGAATGGTATGAAAAGGGAAAAACATCCAGTATGCGGCAGTCCTGTGGGTGAAAATGCCTTGTTGATGCTAGAGGTCAGAGGAGAATGGGCCGACTGATTCAAGCTGATAGAAGAGCAACTTTGACTGAAATAACCACTCGTTACAACCGAGGTGTGCAGCAAAGCATTTGTGAAGCCACAACACGCACAACCTTGAGGCGGATGGGCTACAACAGCAGAAGACCCCACCGGGTACCACTCATCTCCACTACAAATAGGAAAAAGAGGCTACAATTTGCACAAGCTCACCAAAATTGGACAGTTGAAGACTGGAAAAATGTTGCCTGGTCTGATGAGTCTCGATTTCTGTTGAGACATTCAGATCGTAGAGTCAGAATTTGGCGTAAACGGAATGAGAACATGCATCCATCATGCCTTTGTTACCACTGTGCAGGCTGGTGGTGGTGGTGTAATGGTGTGGGGGATGTTTTCTTGGCACACTTTAGGCCCCGTAGTGCCACTTGGGCATCGTTTAAATGCCACGGCCTACCTGAGCATTGTTTCTGACCATGTCCATCCCTTTATGACCACCTTGTACCCATTCTCTGATGGCTACTTCCAGCAGGATAATGCACCATGTCACAAAGCTTGAATCATTTCAAATTGGTTTCTTGAACATGACAATGAGTTCACTGTACTAAAATGGCCCCCACAGTCACCAGATCTCAACCCAATAGAGCATCTTTGGGATGTGGTGGAACGGGAGCTTCGTGCCCTGGATGTGCATCCCACAAATCTCCATCAACTGCAAGATGCTATCCTATCAATATGGGCCAACATTTCACAAGCACAAAATGCTTTCAGCACCTTGTTGAATCAATGCCACGTAGAATTAAGGCAGTTCTGAAGGCGAAAGGGGGTCAAACACAGTATTAGTATGGTGTTCCTAATAATCCTTTAGCTGAGTGTATGTTTCAATGTAATAATAATACAAATACTAATAATTAGTGCTGGGAATCGATTACTTATTCATTATGATGTTTCTGAATGTAAAAACCACACAAATGTCATTAGTTGACCTCAGACAACAGTATAAAAAAATTAAAAAAGCCACTTCATGACACCTTTAATGACAGACATCATTAGTGCTGCTGTGACTTTAAGATCGGCGGATCTGACGCGCTGTCACATGCATCTCATTTCCTCACAAGTTCATTTAAGACGTTATTTAACTAATTTAAGACAGTATTTAAATAATTTAAGGCATTATTTAACTCATTTAAGAGTCCTATTATGAGAATACTCCTCAAAACTGGCATTTTGGAGAACTGACAAAACATTCTCTGTGTTGTTCGTTCAAGAGTGAAAGAAAACTCAATGTGTGTACAAGACTGGTGCAAATCTGTCTGTGCGTCGAGTGTGTGTGTGTGTCTGTGTGTGTCTTAGGTGGTGAATCAGTATATGGTGTAACATACATGAATGTGGCGCCTCCCTGATCAGTGTCCTGACTACTGCACTAGGGTCAGATTGAGACGCAGCCACACACAAAGGACACTGACACACAACGCGTTCTCTTCTGTGTGTGTGTGTGTGTGTGTGAGAGACAGGACACTGACACAGCACGTTCTCTTCTGTGTGTGTGTGTGTGTGTGTGAGAGAGACAGGACACTGACACAGCACGTTCTCTTCTGTGTGTGTGTGTGTGTGTGTGTGTGTGTGTGTGTGTGTGTGTGTGTGAGAGAGACAGGACACTGACACAGCACGTTCTCTTCTGTGTGTGTGTGTGTGTGTGTGTGTGTGTGTGTGTGTGTGTGTGAGAGAGACAGGACACTGACACAGCACGCGTTTCTTCTGTGTGTGTGTGTGTGTGTGTGTGTGTGTGTGTGTGTGTGTGAGAGAGAGAGACAGGACACTGACACACAGCGCATTCTCTTCTCTGTGTGTGTGTGTGTGTGTGTGTGTGTGTGAGAGAGAGAGACAGGACACTGACACACAGCGCATTCTCTTCTCTGTGTGTGTGTGTGTGTGTGTGTGTGAGAGAGAGAGACAGGACACTGACACACAGCGCATTCTCTTCTCTGTGTGTGTGTGTGTGTGTGTGTGTGTGTGAGAGAGAGAGACAGGACACTGACACACAGCGCATTCTCTCTCTGTGTGTGTGTGTGTGTGTGTGTGTGTGTGTGAGAGAGAGAGACAGGACACTGACACACAGCGCATTCTCTCTCTGTGTGTGTGTGTGTGTGTGTGTGTGTGTGTGTGTGTGAGAGAGAGAGACAGGACACTGACACACAGCGCATTCTCTTCTCTGTGTGTGTGTGTGTGTGTGTGTGTGTGTGTGTGTGTGTGTGAGAGAGAGAGACAGGACACTGACACACAGCGCATTCTCTTCTCTGTGTGTGTGTGTGTGTGTGTGTGTGTGAGAGAGAGAGACAGGACACTGACACACAGCGCATTCTCTTCTCTGTGTGTGTGTGTGTGTGTGTGTGTGTGTGTGTGTGTGTGAGAGAGAGAGACAGGACACTGACACACAGCGCATTCTCGTCTTGTCTTAGATGGTTTAAAAGCATTTACATGAATAAGAGCGTGATCATATAATGTAACGCTAGGCAAAAATGGATATAAAAATGAATGTTGCATTAATCGCGTTAAATATTTTGAATGCATTAAGCTGAAAAAATGAATTGCCTGTTTTAACGTGATAATTTTACATTATTAAAACTTAATTGTTTTAGGGATAATCACAATTTTCCTCCCATGTTTTAATTTTAATAGTAAAGCTCTGTTGTGCAGCACTTAGTTTGACAAAACGTTTGTTTAATTTCATATGATTAAAAGATCAATTAAATTGTTTTATGCCTTCATTTGATTACCAGAAATTACAAACCCGATTCCAAAAAAGTTGGGACACTGTACAAATTGTGAATAAAACAGGAATGCAATAATTTACAAATCTCATAAACTTATATTTTATTCTCAATAGAATATAGATAACATATCAAATGTTGAAAGTGAGACACTTTGAAATGTCATGCCAAATATTGGCTCATTTTGGATTTCATGAGAGCTACACATTACAAAAAAGTTGGGACAGGGAGCAATAAGAGGCCGGAAAAGTTAAATGTGCATATAAGGAACAGCTGGAGGACCAATCTGCAACTTATTAGGTCAATTGGCAACATGATTGGGTATAAAAAGAGCCTCTCAGAGTGGCAGTGTCTCTCAGAAGTCAAGATGGGCAGAGGATCACTAATTCCCCAATGCTGCGGCCAAACATACTGGAGCAATATCAGAAAGGAGTTTCTCAGAGAAACACTGCAGAGAGTTTGAAGTTCTCATCATCTACAGTGCATAATATCATCCAAAGATTCAGAGAATCTGGAACAATCTCTGTGCGTAAGGGTCAAGGCCGGAAAACCATACTGGATGCCCGTGATCTCCGGCCCTTAGACGGCACTGCATCACATACAGGAATGCTACTGTAATGGGAATCACAACATGGGCTCAGGAATACTTCCAGAAAACATTGTCATGAACACAATCCACCGTGCCATTCGCCGCTGCCGGCTAAAACTCTACAGGTCAAAAAAGAAGCCATATCTAAACATGATCCAGAAGCGCAGGCGTTTTCTCTGGGCCAAGGCTCATTTAAAATGGACTGTGGCAAAGTGGAAAACTGTTCTGTGCTCAGACCAATCAAAATTTGAAGTTCTTTTTGGAAAGCTGGGACGCCATGTCACCCGGACTAAAGAGGACAAGGACAACCCAAGCTGTTGTCAGCGCTCAGTTCAGAAGCCTGCATCTCTGATGGGATGGAGTTCATGAGTGCGTGTGGCATGGGCAGCTTACACATCTGGAAAGGCACCATCAATGCTGAAAGGGATATCCAAGCTCTAGAACAACACATGCTCCCATCCAGACGTCGTCTCTTTCAGGGAAGACCTTGCATTTTCCAACATGACAATGCCAGACCACATACTGCATCAATTACAACATCATGGCTGCGTAGAAGAAGGATCCGGGGACTGAAATGGCCAGCCTGCAGTCCAGATCTTTCACCATAGAAAACATTTGAGCATCATAAAGAGGAAGATGCCACAAAGAAGACCTAAGACAGTTGAGCAACTAGAAGCCTGTATTAGACAAGAATGGGACAACATTCCTATTCCTAAACTTGAGCAGCTTGTCTCCTCAGTCCCCAGACGTTTGCAGACTGTTAGAAAAAGAAGAGGGGATGCCACACAGTGGGAAACATGGCCTTGTCCCAACTTTTTTGAGATGTGTTGATGCCATGAAATTTAAAATCAACTTATTTTTCCCTTAAAATGATACATTTTCTCAGTTTAAACATTTGATATGTCATCTATGTTGTGTTCTGAATAAAATATTGAAATTGGAAACTTCACATCATTACGTTCAGTTTTTATTCACAGTTTGTACAGTCACAACTTTTTTGGAATCGGGTTTGTAGATACACAACACAGAATTTCTGGAGAAAAAAAAACATTTCATAGAATTTGTGAATTAAATTAATTAGACATGCTTTTTTATTAGCATTAAAATGGAGTAAAAAAAAAAAAAAACTGAATCCAGAAAAATTAAAATGTTAAAAGAACCCAGATTTCATAGGGCTCTACTGATACAGGAAATAGCACAAGGTCACGTGTCAGACAGTTCTTGCACAAGACTGGATTTCCTCCTGCTAAAATGACGCACGCTAGAAGCTTGTGATCCAAGTCGTCTGTGCGCCGATTTGCAGTGAAAAAGAAAAATGAGGAATATGAGAAGAGAGAATTGTTGCTAAGACTCCGCCCCCTGAACGTTCCCTTGCCTTTGTGCTCTCTCATTGGCTGTAGGTCGCCGCCGTTGTCATGTCCAGTCAAAACACATTTCACACTGCAGGACTGCAGACATGTCCAGACATTTAGCATGCAAAACAGCACGTCAGCGCTTCTCTCAGGTGGCGTAATCACTCTCACTCGCGTGAACGAGCACTGATTTGCCTCCGATTTCGGGCTTTTGACGGCGAGTGAAAAACGGAGCTAAAACTGTGCCGTGTGTTCTCGGCATTATTAAGGGTCAAACATGCTGCCATGAAAAACAACGGTGTAGGATTTACTTTGGAATTTCAGTTAAACAAAGAGAAGCGGCAAGTAACACACTGAATTAAATGTGGTATTTTAAAGTAAAAGAACTGAACATTTCTTGTAATACACACTCTAATAATCTTTGCTTATTTGCAAAACTAATTGTTTCCAGTGTGGCCGTACCCATGAGTCGGTGCGCTCAACATTTTCTTCATATTTCCCAGGAAGATATCCAGCGTTGCAGGGTCTCTCTTGGCTCCGATCTCTGTGAGAATGAGGGCCTTGGACACATCTGAGCAAGACAGGAAACGCATCACATACTGTAACATTTCCTGTATGCTGGAGTTTAAAAAGGCTTGCAGCAAAAACTGGCCAATAAAGTGAGATTAAATCCATAAAGTGCATTTATAATTTTTAAATATAGCATTTGGGGTCTGTATGTTTTATTTTATATATATATACACTTTTATTTACCAAGGACACATTACATAGTTTAAAAGTGACTAATTACATTTATATATTTGTAAAATATTTTTGTTTCAAATAAACGCTGTTCTTTTGAACTTTGCATTCATTCAGAATTCTGAAAAATAAAATGTATGACGCTTTCGATAATAATAATCATAAATGTGTGTTGATCATCAGATCCTCATCTGAGAGTGATGAGTGAAGGATCATGTGACACAGAAGACTGGAGTAATGATGATAAACTCAGCTTTGATCACAGGAATAAATCACACTTTACTATATATTCACACAGAGAACAGCTGATCTACACTGTGATACTACGCCGATCAGGCAAAACATTATGACCTAATATTGTAACTCATTTCGTTACACTGTACTTGTACATGTGTAATGACAAATAAATATTCAATTCTATTCTATTCTATTGTGTTGGTCCCCCTGACCCGTCGAGGCATGGACTCCACTAGACCCCTGAAGGTGTGCTTTGGTATCTGGCACCAAGATGTTAGCAGCAGATCCTTTAAGTCCTGTAAGTTGTGAGGTGGGGCCTCTGTGGATCGGACTTGTTTGTTCAGCACATCCCACAGATGCTCGATTGGATTGAGATCTGGGGAATTTGGAGGCCAAGTCAACACCTCAAACTCGTTGTTGTGCTCCTCAAACCATTCCTGAAGCATTTGTGCTTTGTGTCAGGAGCATTATCCTGCTGGAAGAGCCACAGCCACCAGGGAATACCGTTTCCATGAGAGGCTGTACATGGTCTCAACAATGCTTAGGTAGGTGGTACGTGTCAAAGTAACATCCACATGGATGGCAGGACCCAAGGTTTCCCAGCAGAACATTGCCCAAAGCATCACACTGCCTCCGCCGGCTTCCCTTCTTCCCATAGTGCATCCTGGTGCCATGTGTTCCCCAGGGAAGCCACACACACGCACCCGGCCATCCACGTGATGTAAAAGAACACGTGATTCATCAGACCAGGCCACCTTCTTCCATTGCTCCGTGGTCCAGTTCTGATGCTCACGTGCCACTGTTGGTGCTTTCGGCGGTGGACAGGGGTCAGCATGGGCACCCTGACTGGTCAGCGGCTATGCCGCCCCATACGCAACAAACTGAGATGCTCTGTGTATTCTGACACCTTTCTGTCAGAACCAGCATTAACTTCTTGAGCAGTTTGAGTTCCAGTAGCTCGTCTGTTTGATCGGACCACACGGGCCAGCCTTCGCTCCCCACGTGCATCAATGAGCCTTGGCCGCCCATGACCCTGTGGCCGGTTCTCCACTGTTCCTTCCTTGGAGCACTTTTGATAGATCCTGACCACTGCAGACCGGGAACACCCCACAAGAGCTGCAGTTTTGGAGATGCTCTGACCCAGTCGTCTAGCCATCACAATTTGGCCCTTGTCAAACTCGCTCAAATCCTTACGCTTGCCCATTTTTCCTGCTTCTAACACATCAACTCTGAGGACAAAATGTTCACTTGCTGCCTAATGTATCCCACCCACTAACAGGAGCCGTGATGAAGAGATCATCAGTGTTACTCACTTCACCGGTCATAATGTTATGCATAAGGTTGTGAATATCAGTGTATTTTACTGTCATGATTTCCCTTGTGTTTTGTGTTTATGGGACTTTTATTTTGAAGTACCTTTCCTGCTTCCATTGCTCACTACCTTATGCGCCAGAGAGACGAGTGTGGCATCTTTAGAGTTCTGTGTTTGATCTTCAGTTTTAGCGTCGCTCTGTATATTTCTCTGGCATCACTGCTGAAGTGGATTTGCTCACTGTGGCGTTTAGGAAAGTTATCGTGAGCGTTGTGATGTTTGAAGCAAACATCAGTAGACTTTTAAAACTAGTCCCAAGTCCAAACTTTTGAAGGACCGTAACTATTTGCTTTATAATTCAAATCAGTTTTAGTTTGCTATTATAAAGCCACAAGTTGATTATCATTTATTGCAAAAAATGAATACCTTTTTCTTTGGAAACCTGTAGTCGAACCCCATTGCAGAACGCTCCGTGCCCTTTCCTGGCGGTGTACAGCGTCCCGTCGAAGCAGTGGTAGATCACGCCGAACTCCAGCTGACAAAGACAGGCTTCATCATTTCACATAAAAAAACACGAACGTTATTTTAACCAATCACTGATTCATCCGTGCTCTACCTCTTTCCTCACAGCGAATCCGATGCTCACTGCCACCATGGGGAAACTGCAGGCGAAGGGTTGTGTGTTGGGAACGGAAGAATATATTTCTGATGATTGAAACACAATATATGAAGACGCTTCTTGTACCTGTGCACAAAGTTACAGGTCCCGTCGATGGGATCTATGATCCAGGTCGGGCTGTCGGTCAGTTCACACTTCACTCCGGCGGCAGACGACTCCTCACCGATGAACCTTCAGCAACATTACAGCAACATTACAGCAACATTACAGCAACATTACAGCAATGTGACACCCACAGTTATTACAAACGTTTGTTGAAACATTAAACAATTTACAGGAAGTCTGTAGAGCCGTTTTATAGAAAGCAAAGCTAAAAGTCTTTTCATTTTGCAAAACACAATACTGACAATGCCCTGATATTTACATGGTACTTCAGTCTTATTTAGTATCATTTACTAGTATCTATTAATATACTGAATACAGTTTTCACTTTAAATGTTAGATTACGTTTTACTAACTTTGTTATGTGTTTTTGTCATTTTTAAAAATGTCTGTTACAGTTTAATTAATGTAGATTTTAATTATTATTTTATTTATTATTATTTGTATTATTATATAGATTTTGTAATTTTAGTACATCAGCTTTTACATGAACATGAAACATTTATCATTTTCATTTAAGTATTTGCAACTAAAATTTCTATTATTTTTATATTTTCAGTTTTTTTAAATTTTGGGCCATTTTAAAAATATACATTTTATTATTACTATTATTATATTTATGTCCAGTTTTAGTTTTTGTAATTTTAGTACATAAACTTAAACTTATTAAATTACATTTAATTTTGATTGTACATCTGATATTTCTATTCATATATTATCATATTTTCATATTCTATTATGTGTTTTTGGCATTAAAAAAGGTTTAATTTATTTCTATTTTACTTATTTTACTTATTATTATTAGCATTATTGTTATATTAATTATAGTAATTTTAGTACTTAATCTTATTTCAGTTAGCTGTCATTGTCATTGAAGTACCTGCATATTATATTTCTATTTTATTTTTACATTTTCAGTTTTCACTTAGATTAAGTTTTAGTCATTTTGTTGTGTTTTTGGCATTTTTAAATGTCTGTTTAGCTTTAAATAATTTTTTTAAATGTATTGTTATATTTATTTTCAGTTTTAGTTTTTATAATTTTAGTACATGAACTAAAACTTATTTCAGTTAGCTGTCAATATTTTTTTCAGATTAAGTAAGTGTGCATCTAATATTTCTATTTTTTCACATTTACAGTTTTCATTTTAGAGTTTTAATTAAGTTGTAGTCATTCTGTTGTGTTTTTATCATCTTTTTAAATGTCTGTTCAGCTTTATTATTACTTTCAGTTAGATTTTTAGTACCTTAAATGTTTTTATTTCCCGTATAAAGGCAAGATTTATAGTTCCCTTTCTGTGGGAGCGCCTCTGCGTGACTGCGTCGTGAAGCACGTATGGAATGGCGTGACAGAACATCACAGGCGGGTGACGCACACCTGAGCCAAACAGCCTTCAGCAAGCGCTCTGTGTGAATCACTGTCCTGGTGTTTTGGTCTGTCTTTAGTTTGTGCTAGGCAGGATTTTTCACCACATAAAAAAAAAAAAGAAGAAATTACACAAAAAGAATGGCTAGCGAACCACTGTTCAGAAAGGGTGTTCATCCCTGCCCTCGTTTTATAACGGGTGGGGATACACACACACTCTTGAGCTCTTGAGGGAGCTGCTTGTGAGCATTTACCGATGAGAATGCTGTGCTCCCGCCGAGTGCTGTTCGAGGAGGGCGCTTTGGCTCACGGTCCCCGCGGCTCGGGTCCCGCTTCAACTGAGGCAGATCGTGGGGAGATTTGTGGGGATCGCAAATGGATCTGGCAGAGGGGTTAGAGACGGCACCGCCCTTTCTCTGACTTCACCTGCTGGGTCCAGTGCCTCTATCCAGGGTTTGGACCCAGAATGCCCCTTTGACATGCTGGTTCAGAAATATATGAAATAAGTAGGGCTGCCCCCGACTAAAGCCTTTTCTACTCAACTAGTAGTTGTTCGTTTCAGTTCGTTTTTAGTCGACTAAGCATACGTTATATTAATTTCATTACTTAAAGGTGCAGTGTGTAAATTTTAGCGGTGATGTTGTGAATTGCATCCCCCACCGCTCACCCCTCCCTTTCGAAGCACAGAGAAGCTATGGTGGCTGACACAGGACAAAGATGTCGTCGTCTGAGACAACAGAGAGTGACTAGCGCTCTGTAGAGAAGTTTGTCCCTTTAGGGCTACTGTAGAAACATGGGGGCGCAAAATGGCAACTTCACTGTAAGGGGACCCACGGTGTATGAAGAAAGAAATGGCTCATTCTAAGGTAATAAAAACATAACGGTATTATATTATATTGCATTTCTGTCAACAGATCCTCACAAATACTACACACTGAACCTTTAAATACACACTCACCTAAAAGATTATTAGGAACACCTGTTCAATTTCTCATTAATGCAATTATCTAATCAACCAATCACATGGCAGTTGCTTCAATGCATTTAGGGGTGTGGTCCTGGTCAAGACAATCTCCTGAACTCCAAACTGAATGTCAGAATGGGAAAGAAAGGTGATTTAAGCAATTTTGAGCGTGGCATGGTTGTTGGTGCCAGACGGGCCAGTCTGAGTATTTCACAATCTGCTCAGTTACTGGGATTTTCACACACAACCATTTCTAGGGTTTACAAAGAATGGTGTGAAAAGGGAAAAACATCCAGTATGCGGCAGTCCTGTGGGCGAAAATGCCTTGTTGATGCTAGAGGTCAGAGGAGAATGGGCCGACTGATTCAAGCTGATAGAAGCTTTGACTGAAATAACCATTTGTGAAGCCACAACACGCACAACCTTGAGGCGGATGGGCTACCACAGCAGAAGACCCCACCGGGTACCACTCATCTCCACTACAAATAGGAAAAAGAGGCTACAATTTGCACAAGCTCACCAAAATTGGACAGTTGAAGACTGGAAAAATGTTGCCTGGTCGACATTCAGATGGTAGAGTCAGAATTTGGCGTAAACGGAATGAGAACATGGATCCATCATGCCTGGTTACCACTGTGCAGGCTGGTGGTGGTGGTGTAATGGTGTGGGGGATGTTTTCTTGGCACACTTTAGGCCCCTTAGTGCCACTTGGGCATCGTTTAAATGCCACGGCCTACCTGAGCATTGTTTCTGACCATGTCCATCCCTTTATGACCACCATGTACCCATTCTCTGATGGCTACTTCCAGCAGGATAATGCACCATGTCACAAAGCTCGAATCATTTCAAATTGGTTTCTTGAACATGACAATGAGTTCACTGTACTAAAATGGCCCCCACAGTCACCAGATCTCAACCCAATAGAGCATCTTTGGGATGTGGTGGAACGGGAGCTTCGTATCCTGGATGTGCATCCCACAAATCTCCATCAACTGCAAGATGCTCTCCTATCAATATGGGCCAACATTTCTAAAGAATGCTTTCAGCACCTTGTTGAATCAATGCCACGTAGAATTAAGGCAGTTCTGAAGGCGAAAGGGGGTCAAACACAGTATTAGTATGGAGCTCCTAATAATCCTTTAGGTGAGTGTATACTGGAGAGTATTCTAAACCATAATAAGCGTTTACATAATATATTAGCCTACTGCACACTTAAGCGCACGCATAAAGCTTGCCAAAAAGAACCAGGAAAAGTAATTATTATGAATGTGTCAAAAATAGCAAGGACACATTTTAATTGTTTATTAATAAACTAGTGTTTTTTGTGTCAGTGTCGGCAGCACAGTATGGATGTGCCAAGAGAGACATAATCATAATTACATAATCAGATAATTGCCCATTTCTTTTTGTTTTGAATTGT
Source organism: Paracanthobrama guichenoti (assembly GCA_018749465.1). Lineage (NCBI taxonomy): Eukaryota > Metazoa > Chordata > Actinopteri > Cypriniformes > Gobionidae > Paracanthobrama > Paracanthobrama guichenoti. The sequence goes on along the minus strand of CM031966.1, from coordinate 4,675,078 downwards.
TGCGTTTAAAAATAGACATTTCAAGCGACTGTCTGTAAGGCAAATAGGCCTAGCCTATACGCTGAGTTTCGGTTCATTTATGAGACAAGCTCCAGTTCACCTGCAATGTAAGTGATCGCGCTGGCGCATTCATGTCACAACTATATTGTCTGCTATATTTGCTTTTTATTTATTAAATCCAGCCAATTCGTTGATGAAACATTGATTCAAATTAAGATACAATTTATACAAAAAAACGAAATTCACTTTAAAGAAAGGCTTTCTACAAAATAAAACTTAATGAAGTGGCCAAAATCATGTCTGACCCCACTACATGTCTCCAGATATACTGCGCATCTTATGAAGTGTCTGTTCTTACTCATGCTGTTCACTTTTCATAATCAACATAGATTCAATTAAAATATAACGTTATAATATTTAAACATAAATATGAAACTAAATACATTTTGAATGTACTGTAGCCTACTATACTTGTAGCCAGAGAAATTACATGTCGGAGTGGGATTCGGGCGAATGTCATTTTACCAGTGAGCGGTTCATGAGTGGAGCATTCGCTTGGGCAGAGAGCGGTTGAGTGGAGCGCGCTGGCATAGAGCAGAATATTGAGCTGAGCGTCACACCGCTCCACTTCGCTCACATGCTCTAGTTGAGGCACCGGCACGACAATCATCTAGTTCTGAGGAACTGGATGTTGTTAGTGTCGCTACAGGAGATACTGAAGATTCGCCACTTCAGTCTCCTGTATGTGAGGAGCTTATGGAACTCGTGCTGTAGCCAAGTCTAGATTGGTCAGCCGAGAGACAGGAGCCCAGTTAAAGGAAAAGTAAATTAGACAAACACTTCCTGCCCACTAGAAATAACCTCCACGCCAGGGCTTGCCGTTTATTCACAACCTCCACACTAAGGTGTCGAGGTCATGGAAGAAGCCGGTCTCATACAGGTTTTCAGCCCTCAAACATCAACATACAGTAACGTAGTCGAGCTTAAAAAGTATGGGTATGGGGCGATGCCGAGGGTGGAAGAGACGCTTGCGAGCCAGCTCTCTCCTGAGTCTGTATCGTCCCTGAAAGCCCCGACATTGCCCACCAAACCGCTAAGAGCCACTTCTACGTTGGTGGGCAAAGCGTACTCGGCAGTGGGTCAGGCCGCAGCACACTATGTCCATCCTGCAGGCATAACAGGCTGACCTGCTGAAAGACCTGGGTGAAAGTGAGGAAGTGGGGGCGGAGTTAATACAAGAGCTCTGCTATTCAGCTGATTTAGCTCTCCGTGCCACCAAGGAGACGGCCAGATCAGTGGGCCGCTCTATGCCAGCCCTGGTGGCCACGGAGAGGCATTTATGGCTGAACCTCACAGACGTAAAGGAGAGAGACAAGAGTTTCTTGTTGGAAGCCCCACTTTCTCCTGATGGCTTTTCCGGTGACACTGTTAATTCTGTTACCGAAAGGTTCCAGGAGGCTAAAAAGCAAGCGGCACTCCAACAGTTTCTCCCTAGGAAAACCCAGGTCTCAGGGGCTGCTGGGCGGGAGCAGCCCAAGCCGAGTGTGAGCTCCTTGCATAGATAGAGCACAGCAGAAGCAGAGCGTTGCTACCCATGCTCCCCCACAGAGAGTGGAAATGTCTACCAAATATATCTTGTTGGGTCCTGCGGACAGTAGAAAAGGGGTATGCCATTCAGTTCAGGTCTTGTCCAACCCGATTCAGTGGGGTCAAACAGTTTCAGAGACTGTTAGGTCTGATGGCAGCGGCGTCTAATGTAATACCTTTTGGCCTGCTCTACAGACCGTTACACTGGTAGCTCAGAACCAAGGGATTCTCTCTGAGGGGAAATCGGTTTTGCATGATCAAAGTCATGTGGAAAGAACCTTGGTTTCTCTCCCAAGGACCCGTTTTGGGTGCTCCTTGTCGCCGTGTCATGCTAACGACGGATGCGTCCCTCACGGGTTGGGGGGCAATCATAAGTTGTCGCCATCTCTAATGGCACATAAATTGCCTAGAAATGTGTTTTTGGCATTGAAACACTTCCTCCCAGACCTCAGGGGCCATCATGTGCTTGTTCAAACACATCAGTGGTCTCATACATAAATCATCAGGGGGGTCTAAGGTTGTGGCCCTTTTATAAGCTGGCTCACCAGATCCTCCTGTGGGTCCAGGGAAAGCTGCTTTCAATCAGGGCAGTTTATATCACAGGGCACTTGGGATAGCAACATCCTGTCGAGGCAGGGGCCGAGGCCCTGGGAATGGAGACTCCACCCCGAGGTGGGAGAAGTTCGGCAGGGTGGAAGTAGATCTGTTCGCATCTCTCAAAACCTCTTACTGTCATCTGTGGTTCTCCCCAACTCATCCAGCTCCTCTGGGACTAGATGCCATGGTACAGGAGTGGCCAAGGCTACCCCAGTACACTTTTTCCCCCAATCGCTCTGCTTCTGGGAGTTCTGGAGAGAGTTTGCCGGGATGGGGGCCCGTCTGTTACCAGTGGGCCTGTACTGGCCAGCCAGAGTATGGTTCTCGGCTCTCCGCTGGAGATTCCGATCAGGAAGGACCTGCTCTCTCAGGCGAACAGGTCAATCCTTCACCCCCGCCCCGAGTTGTGGAAACTGTGGGCTTGGCCTCTGAGGGGGCCCAGCTCATAAGATCAGGTTTCTCAGCCGAGGTTGTAGTGACCATCCTCCACTCCAGAGTTCCCTCCACGAGGAAACTCTATACCTTGAAGTGGAGATTATTCACTTCATGGTGCAGGAATCACCAGTAACTACCAGGTAACTGCCCGGTGGGTGCAGTGCTGGAGTTACTGCAGGAAAGATTCTCTGCAGGGCTATCCCCCTCCACAATAAAGGTGTATGTGGTGGCCTTAGCTGCTAACCACAGTTTTTTGTGGGGTGTATAATTGGGGAGACCCTCTGGTTACTCGTTTCCTTCATGGCACTTTGAGGTTGAGACCTGCAGTCCGCATGAGGGTACCGGCCTGGGACTCTGAGGCCATTGTGTTGCAAGACCTCTTGGAGGCTCCCTTTGAACCTACTAGAGTAGTTCCTGAGAAGTTTTTCACACTCAAAACTATCTTTCTGCTTGCTATCTCGTCTCTCAAAAGGATTGTAGACATTCAAGCTCTCTCGGTTTCACCCTCGTGCTTTGAATTTGTGCCTTGTATGGTTAAGGCCTTCCCTCACCCTAGGCCAAACTATATTCCTAAGGTTCCTATTAATGTTATAAGACCAGTTATGCTGCAGGCCTTCTGTCCTCCTCCCTTTTGTATGTCAGACCAGGAGAGACTTAATCTGCTCTGCCCTGTGAGGGCTTTAGATGCTTATATCCACAGAGCTGCCCTGTGGAGGAAGTCTGAGCAACTGTTCATTTGCTTTGGGTCACCTAGGAAAGGGTACCCTGCATCTAAGCAGAGGATGAGCAAGTAGGTGGTCGAGGCCATCTCACTTGTTTACTTAGCCTTCACCTTTGGCTGTCCGGGCCCATTCGACTAGGAGTATGGCGGATTCAAAAGCGTTACTGTCAGGAGTTTCTCTCCAGGAGGTTTGTGACGCGGTAGGCCGGTCTTCGCCGCATACATTTGTGAGGTTTTATGAACTTGACCTCAGCTCCACACCAGGGGTGCAGGTGCTCGCTTCCTAGTGTGCACTATCCTTCACACAGACGGGCATCTGGCTCCTATGGCGATGTGGGTATTGCATTCCCACAATAGTGACGAAGCGCGAGTTCCCTTGAAAGGAGACGTCTCGGTTATGTATGTAACCTTAGTTCCCTGAAGAGGGAACGAGACGCTACGTCACCCTGCTGTACTCTCAGCATGCCCGTGATCGACTTGCTTCAGGCTTTTCAGAAGCTGACAGTGTTTGGTTCAGGGGTGCTTTATAGTCGATGACGTCACCCGTCTATGACGTTCCGTCACACCACTGGACTGATTTCATACGTGCTTCACGACGCAATCACACAGAAGCATTACACAGCGGTGACGCAGCGTCTCGTTCCCTCTTCAGGGAACTAAGCCTACATATGTAACCAAGATGTTTTTGCCTCTGACATTTCCATTCTATTCTATTTTAATGACTGCAAAGGATTTGTGTGTGAGTGTCAGATTAGTGTGGAATCAGAAAATGTTCCTTATACTCAAGCACTTGATGTTTGGAATGAGGAAGTGTGTGTGTGTGTGATGATATTGTCAGAACCTGTGCTCAGGGTACTTGTGGCGGAGCGTGGAAATGATGAGCTCCTCCACCTGCTGATCCGCCTCCGTCACCAGGTCTGTAGGAGTGCTCTTACTGCGCACACGCTTCTCCTGCTGCACCGCACACGACACCACCTAACACACACACACACACACACACACACATCGTCACCAGGTCTGTGGGAGTGCTCTTACTGCGCACGCTTCTCCTACTGCACCGCACGCGACACCACATAACACACACACGATCACGCACACGATCACGCACGCACACACACACACACACACACACACACACACTCGCAACGCACTCGCTCACGCACACGCACGCACTCACACACACACTCACTCGCACGCACGCACATGCACGCACGCACGCACACACAGACAGACACTCACACACACATGCACACACACACTTATACACACACACACACACTTATACACACACACACACACACACACACTCACACACACACACACACACACACACACACACACAATCATGCACACACACACACAAACTTATACACACACACACATGCACACAATCACACAGACACACACACACACGCACGCACGCGCACGCACACTCACTCACACTCACTCACACTCACACACACACACACTCTCACACTCACACACACACACACACTCTCAAGATTCAAGATTCAAGAGTTTTATTTGTCACATACACAGTTATATACAGAATATACAACCGGCAGTGAAATGTAAAACACACTCTCACACACACACACACACACACACACACACACACACACACACACACACACACACTCACACACACACACACACACACACACACACACACACACACACACACACACACACACACACACACACACACACACACACACACACACACACACTAAACTAAAATTAAAATAAATTAAGTTATACAGAAATAGATTGAAGCTATATATTAAAACTACACAAATACTAAAATGACTAAAGCTTAAAAGAAGTTTACAAATAAAAATGAAAACTAATGACATGAATATGGAGAGTAACAGTTTTATTAATATAATCAATATAATAAATTACAAAATATACATAATACATTATAATATAGTGCTCATATACGTATATATATATCATATATAATATAGTGAACTCACTGACGTTGACTGGGACATGTTCCGAGCGAGTTCAGCTGACGTAAGCGAGTTCACAGACGTGGCGCTTTGCTTCATCAACACGCTTACAGAGCAAGCCACGCAAACAATAACAATAACGTCCTTCTCAAATCAGAAACCGTGGGTGGACAATTCAATCCATCCGCGGCAGTGAACATGACGCACTGCTGCTTACAACGCCAGTCTCCATTCAGGGAATATGAATGAATACAGATCGTCCTGCTATGCTCTCAGACGAGCAGTTAAAGCCGCAAAACTCCGTTATAAAGACCGAGTGGAGTCTCATTTCCAACTCAACGACTCGCGGCGCATGTGGCAAGGTCTGAGGTCCATCTGCTCCTTTGGATCTAAATCCTCTGCAGAGGCAAGCGCTGATCCGTTGCTCGTGAACGAAGTTAAACTCTTTCTATGCTCGCTTTGACTGTAACCGCGCAACGCGACTCCGCCAAGTGGCGCGTTAGAGGAAATTACTCAGAGCAGCAACAATCACGTGATCTCTGTCTCAGAGGATGAAGTTCGGAGAGCACTCAAGCGTGTGGACGTCAGGAAAGCTGCCGGGCCGGATGGTATTTCAGGTCATGTTCTGCGGTCCTGTGCTGATCAGCTCACCGGGTTGTTTACATCTATCTTTAATGAGTCCTCGCTACATCTGTGGTCCCCACCTCCTTCAAAAAATCCACCATCATCCCTGTCCCTAAGAACAGTAAACCCTCTTGCCTAAATGACTATCGTCCAGTGGCTCTCACGTCTATAGTCATGAAGGTCTTTGAGAGACTCATTAAAAACACCATTTGCGCCTTCATTCCTGACACTTTGGACCCTCTTCAGTTTGCCTATCGTCCCAATAGATCGACTGAAGATGCCATCTCTCATGTCCTCCACTCCTCCCCCTCACTCACATCGACAGCAAAAGTGGGAACTACGTAAGGCTGCTATTTATTGACTATAGCTCAGCCTTTAACACCATAGTTCCCACCAAGCTAACCTCCAAACTCCTGGATCTCGGCCTGAATCCTTCTCTCTGCCACTGGATTGAGGACTTCCTCACTGGCAGGCCTCAGGTGGTGAGAATAGGCCAGTCCACCTCCACCTCCATCACCCTGAGTGTGGGAGCTCCACAGGGCTGTGTCCTGAGCCCCCTGCTCTACTCTCTCTACACGCATGACTGTTTGTCCACACACAGCTCCACCTCTATCATCAAATTTGCTGATGATACTGTTGTCCTGGGCCTCATTTCCAACAACAATGAGACGGCATACTTGGACGAGGTGGAGCATCTAACATCATGGTGCCAGGACAACTGTCTCTCTCTGAATGTTGGCAAGACCAAAGAAATGATTGTGGACTTCAGGAAGAGACAGCAACGGACATACTCCCCCCTCATGATCAGCGGGTCACCAGTAGAGAGAGTGAGCAGCTTCAAGTACCTGGGAGTAAACATCTCCGAGGACCTGACCTGGACTGCTCACATTCAGACACAGGTGAAAAAGCCAGGCAAAGACTGTACCACCTGCGCCAGCTGAGGAAATTCAGGGTTTCACCAGCTATCCTGAAAACTTTCTATTTAGGGGCGATAGAAAGTGTTTTAACTCAGTGCATCACAGCGTGGTATGGGAACAGCACCAGTCATGACCGCAAAGCCCTGCAAAGAGTCGTGCGCTTATCCGAGCGTATCTCAGGGTCAGCTCTCCGTCTCTGCAGGACGTCTACACCAAACGCTGCAAAGGTAGAGCTACCAAGATCATCAAGGACTCTAATCACCCTGCAAACCCTCATTTCACGCTGCTGCCATCTGGTAAGCGCTTCCAAGCCTGATGGCCAAAACTGAGAGACTCAGGAGGAGCTTCTTCCCCCAGGCCATCAGACTCCTGAACTCAGTCACTTAACATCACGTGACTTCACGCCAGGATAAACATCGATACACTGACATTGCACTGCACTTTCTGTTCTCGTTGTTACTGTGTAACAACCTGTTATAAACCTGTTTGCACATTATACTCTTTATACATTTGTTAACCACATATTTATAAGTCTACAGTTTACTCACTGCACAGTTTATTCCACTTTATTCTTATTGTTTACTTTTTTTCTTCTACTTCACTTGATTTATTTATAATTCTACAGATATATATATATATATATAGTACTTTTTTTTATTCTATTTCTATTATAATTTCCTCCTTGTGTTTTTAACTGTGAATTTGCACTGTCCATGGAGCGGACCTGTTCACATTTCACTGCCGGTTGTATATTCTGTATATAACTGTGTATGTGACAAATAAAACTCTTGAATATATTAATAATAATAAACTACTATTCTTATCATTATTATTAATTTACATTTACTGATGTAATAATAATAAATTACTTTTGTAATAATTATTCATATTAATTTAATTTAATAATAATAATAATATTAGACTATAATATATGTAATAATAGACTATATCACTAAAATGATTTATATATAAAGTGTATAAATATTGATAATAATATTTAATAAGTTAATATTGTTATCATTACAGAATATGCACAATAAATTATAATAGTGCTAACAATGCTATAATAATAATAAACTATTTTTATCATTATTTATATTATTTTATATTTATTGATGGTGATAACAACAACAACAACAACAACAGACTATTATTACAATAATTGTTTAATATTTATATATAATGACAACAATAATAGACTATTACAATCCTTATTTATTATTTATATGTAATAATAATAGGAATAATAACAGACTAGTATTCATTAGTTATTATTCCTATGTATCGACGGCAGTAATGAACACATGAGCGTGTTGTCCAGGGCTCGGTCAGATATCGATCTCTCTCAGGGTTATGTACAGCGGGCATCGGTGATCGGTGACCGTCGGTGATAATGGCGCGTTTGTGCCGTGTGTCACGGGAACAGCGCGTGTCCGGTAATGTGTGGCGGGGTTTTACCTGTCCGGCTCTGCGCGCGATCTGCACGGCCTCGTCCAAACACTCGGCCCAGTCCTCCATGGCGAAGAGACGCGTCACGGTGATCCGACAGCGGTTCAGCGCATCTCATCGCCTCTCTCCCGGCACTCTGACGTCCGGTTCTGTGTTCACGGGCAGCGAAGCACACAGCCGCGGCCTACACGCCACATAAACGGTCACACCATCACCGCGAGACCGCGGACACCCGAGCGGCGCGGCGCGAGCGGATCAATACACGCGCGCTAATTCTGTAGACGGTTAATACAGATCACATCCGTGTTTGCGTTTTCATCTATAATGTTTGATACCAATTTTAGCAACATATACATGTATATTAATACTAATAATTATTATTATTTATATTTAAAAAAGAAAGAAAGAAAAAAAAAAAAAAGTGTTAAAAAATAAACGTGTTTTCTGTGTGGGCAACGCAAAACAATTACATGACGTCACCCAGCAGAGGGCGCCAAAACAAAGGCCATTCTCACAGACTGATGACGCGCTGTAACGGCCATGCGCCGTCTTCACGAACAGAAATTAACATATTATTATTTAAAATTGAACTTAAACATTATATCGAGGCCCTAAAAGATGCCAGAAATATAAAAGATTTTGTAATATCTACCCTTTTGTAAGTTTTCCCCTGTATAGGTTATTATTGTTTCCTTTGATGCGATCATGAATGTAATAGATAATAGTGCCCTCTGTATGTGTACGCGCTTCTTCTTCTTCTTCTTATGCAATAAACACAACAGCAAAAATAAATACTGCAACGTTTTTTTACATTTTCTCTTTTAAATGTATGCACATATAACACTAAACTTAGCTTTTGCAGCTTTTCCTTTGCTATCTGAGCACATGGGAACACAATTTCACGCAGTCTCGCTGTTATAAGTGTGGGGTAAGATGAGCCAGTGGGTAAGTTCACCCACCCCCCTTTATATTGGCACCCCGACACTTTTATTGTCATGTGACCATATATTTTGGAAGCACCCATCATTTCTGCCAGACTGTGAAAAGGAGACGCACGGCGCCCATTTACTTTCAAAACTGTTTTTGGCTTGTCAAGGTAATATTTTATCATAACCGATGTGAAAATCAGATTTGTCCAGGTCTAAAATATTTATGATCTATGCAAATGTATAACACCATGCAAATCATTTAGCTAAATATTAGCCTGAGTTTATAAGATAGCTAGTTTAATCCAAAATGGCAGCTATGGGGCAAAGTGAGCCAAATGCTGTGGGGTAAATTGAGCCAGCGAGTTACAGCTCTGGAGTGTAAACTGGTATCATTTCAATGTAATGTTACACAACGGGTTTAGGTTATTAATTTCATAGAACATGTTGGTTTGAGTTGTGATGGGAATAAGTGCAGCCGATCCCTCTGATAAGCGCACACATCTGTCCATCTGCAGAATGGCCTAACACGTTCAACACGCTTCCATCTAATTACAGATATTGATGCTTCAACTTCATTTGGTTTTATGTTGCTTAAGTTAGCTTTAGGAAAGTAAATATGCCTACTTGTAGGAGATTTGATTAATGAAGGTGTTAAGAGGTAAGTGTGTTTGATTCAGATTCAGTAGACCCGTTCACACCCGGATGGTGCAGCTGACCCCCGGACCCTGACCTGGGCTAAACCGAGCCGCAGGAACACTTTTCATAAGAAGCCATATTAGAACCCGTTGTCATCCTGAGATGACTACTTTCATTGTACTTCTTATTGTCTCTTGAGGGCCACATAAGAAAAAAAAGGCTCATCTTGCCCCACTCTCCCATCGCCAACTACGACTTCTGGTTCTGAGAAACCCGGAAATGTGAGGGTCTCATTTGTTTGGGAACTTCTGCTTGTTTAATATCCTTACTACCTGACAGATGTCTGGAGAAATCACATTTCTTTTGATGACAGCCCTAAGTGTCGCACACACTACACAGAAAAGGAGGCCGTGTGTGTGAGCCAATCAGAAGTCTTGCAGGAAGCTCTCTGCCAATCAGGCGAGTTCAGGGCGGGACTACATACATCAATAACTCCTAGAAGTGCAGAAGTCCAAGAATTAGCTTAAGGTATTCTTGAACAAATGTTACTACTGCCATACCTGATCAACAAAATCACCTTTACTTGTGTTCAGGTGAACAGTTGACGCATGACATATTGAGATTCTTAAGCATTAATAATAATAATAATAATAATAATAATAATAATGAGCGAGAGAAAGTGGCCATCGAGACAAATTTTTATTTACAGCATCAAGACAGTCACTTCGAAATTTGTTGCCATTAAAATATTCTTTATAGTGACAAATCAATGTACAGTTATAACTCTAACATGAGTTAAAATAAACAGACAGATTTTCTTCATATATGTGTGTAAATGTGTTATTGCTGTGGAAGTCTTTACCCAGGAATGACCTGAACATACAAAATGGCTTTTTAAACGCGACACTGAAATACTCTTAATATAAAATTTGATTAATTTACATTTAATTCTGCTTGCCTCCGGATTGCAGAAAAACAAACAACATTAATTTTGTACAAACATGGCAAATGCAACCATAAGAAAACAACACAAGAAAAAGTTTATGACCCTTATCAAATATTTAAGCATGGCACCGAAAGGAAATGGACAGAGCGAGCGTCGCAGCAAGGCTTCGTCTTCAGTAACGCAACCATGTAAATATAAAGCAGCACGAACAGAGAAAGAACAGAAACGGTGACACGCAAAATCGTTTGGCTTCAGATCATGCTCAGCGTGAGGATCAGTAGATGAATCCTCCGGGAAGCGTGGAGAAGGGCTCCTCGAACTTGAAGCGTTTGGAGATGGCCTTTTGGTCAGGGGTCAGGCTCTCTGTGTCAGAGGACTGACGGCACTGGCCGAGGGTGTAGGCAGCCATGACGATGAGCTCCTCCGTCAGCTGAGTGCTCTCTTCCTCCTCCTCGCCGTCTTCATCGGGACTGACGGGCTCGGAGACACTCTCCTTCAGCTCCTGCTCTTCCATCTGAAGCCACTGGTGTTTGAGGCAGTCTTCTGCGCTGGCACGGCTCCTGTTGACACAACATCAACATCAACATCAGAAACGTCTGGAGCGAGACAAGGCATTCATATCATGCAGTGAATGTGCGGTAATATTATGTGGTACCAGCCGTACACGAGTCTAGTTCCGGCAGGAGAGTGACCTCTGACCCGACGCATGACATAGGAGTAGCGTAAGCTCAGGTGAGAGTAGATGACCTCTAATCCGACACATTACAAGTGACCTCTGACTGGACGCACGACAAGTGACCTCTGACCCGACGCATGACGTAGGAGCAGCATATGCTTAGGTGAGTGTCCACAACATCTGACCCCACGCATGACGAGTGACCTCTGACCCAACGCATGACGAGTGACCTCTGAACCGACACATAGCGTAGGATGTAGGAGTAGCACAAGCTCAGGTGAGAGTGGACGACCTCTGACCTGATGCATGACGAGTGACCTCTAAACTGACACGACGTAGGATGTAGGAATAGTGTAAGCTCAGGTGAGAGTAGACAACCTCTGACCCGACACATGACAAGTGACCTCTGACCCCAACGCATGATGTAGGTGTAAGCTCAGATGAGAGTAGTCGACCTCTGACCCGACGCATGACGAGTGACCTCTGACCCGACGCATGACCTCTGACCCGACATAGGATGTAGGAGTAGTGTAAGCTCAGGTGAGAGTAGACAACCTCTGACCCGACACATGACAAGTGACCTCTGACCCAATGCATGACGTAGGAGCAGCATATGCTTAGGTGAGTGTCCACAACCTCTGACCCCACGCATGACGAGTGACCTCTGACCCAACGCATGACAAGTGACCTCTGAACCGACACATAGCGTAGGATGTAGGAGTAGCGCAAGCTCAGGTGAGAGTGGAGGACCTCTGACCCGATGCATGACGAGTGACCTCTAAACTAACACGACGCATGATGTAGGAGTAGTGTAAGCGCAGATGAGAGTAGACAACCTCTGACCTGACGCATGATGAGTGACCTCTGACCCAACGCATGACAAGTGACCTCTGAACCGACACATAGCGTAGGATGTAGGAGTAGCGCAAGCTCAGGTGAGAGTGGAGGACCTCTGACCCGATGCATGACGAGTGACCTCTAAACTGACACGACGCATGATGTAGGAGTAGTGTAAGCGCAGATGAGAGTAGACAACCTCTGACCTGACGCATGATGAGTGACCTCTGACCCAACGCATGTCAAGTGACCTCTGACCCAACGCATGACGAGTGACCTCTGACCTGACGCATAGCGTAGGATGTAGGAGTAGCGCAAGCTCAGGTGAGAGTGGACGACCTCTGCCCCGATGCATGACGAGTGACCTCTAAACTGACACGACGTAGGATGTAGGAATAGTGTAAGCTCAGGTGAGAGTAGACAACCTCTGACCCGACACATGACAAGTGACCTCTGACCCAATGCATGACAAGTGACCTCTGACCCCAATGCATGACGTAGGTGTAAGCTCAGATGAGAGTAGTCGACCTCTGACCCGACACATGTCGAGTGACCTCTGACCCGACGCATGACCTCTGACCCGACATAGGATGTAGGAGTAGTGTAAGCTCAGGTGAGAGTAGACAACCTCTGACCCGACACATGACAAGTGACCTCTGACCCAATGCATGACGTAGGTGTAAGCTCAGATGAGAGTAGACGACCTCTGACCCGACACATGACGAGTGACCTCTGACCCAACGCATGACAAGGGACCTCTGACCCGACACATAACGTAGGATGTAGGAGTAGTGTAAGCTCAGGTGAGAGTAGACAACCTCTGACCCGAAGCATGACAAGTGACCTCTGACCCCAACGCATGACATAGGTGTAAGCTCAGATGAGAGTAGACGACCTCTGACCTGACGCATGGCGAGTGACCTCTGACCCGACACAGGATGTAGGAGTAGCGTAAACTCAGGTGAGTGTAGACAACCTCTGACCCGAAGCATGACAAGTGACCTCTGACCCCAACGCATGACATAGGTGTAAGCTCAGATGAGAGTAGACGACCTCTGACTTGACGCATGACGAGTGACCTCTGATCCAACGCATGATAAGTGACCTCTGACCCGACGCATGACGTAGGAGTAGTGTAAGCGCAGGTGAGAGTAAACGACCTCTGACCCGCCGCATGATGAATGACCTCGGACCAGACACATGACATAGGTGTAAGCTCAGATGAGAGTAGACGACCTCTGACCTGATGCATGACGAGTGACCTCTGACCTGACGCATGACCTCTGACCCGATGCATGACGTAGGAGTAGTGTAAGCTCAGGTGAGAGTAGATGACCTCTGACCCGATGCATGATGATTGACCTCTGATCTGACCATTACTGATCCGAGCTGAGAAACGGTCCGTGCAGCACAAACGAGTAGTGTGGCTCCGTTCTGCTTTCGTTTGATGTTTCTCATATGTAAAAAATGGCAGCTCTGATCAGTTGGGCACCAGTGCGACCTCTAACAAACTGTAGTCGCACCAGCAGGAAGAGAGTCTCAGTCTGGAGCCCTGTGTAACCTCACAGCAAAGTCGTCTTCCTGCCACTCTCATGCTAGCTTTGCTTATGCTCAATAATTCACTCCTTGATTTATACACAACTTGTAATACAGCAAACGTGATTTTGAACATGCATGTTTGCTTAATTGATAAATGCTGATCATGAAACATTGTTTAGTGATTTGGAAAAATAAAGAACCAGACTGTTTAAATGTTGAGCAAGCAATCTCATTGGCTGCAGGATCGGCAGAGCCAATCAGCTTGTGCCATGCGTTAATGATGTGACATCTTGAGTTTCATGACTGAACTAGATATTTATTGGAAACGGAAATCTTTTGTAACATTATAAACGCGTGTCTCACTCTGGTTCTTTGATGAGCAGGGACTTGATGAAGTGGACGGCAGCCCCGTCCAGCTGCTCCAGCTCTTCCTCAGTGTAGCTGACATTGATCTGAGAGATGTTGAGGAATGTCTCCTGCTTATCGTCACCCAGGAAAGGAGAGATGCCCGTCAGCATCACGTAGGCGAGGACACCAATGCTCCTATCAGAGAGAGAGAGAGAGAGAGAGAGAGAGAGAGAGAGAGAGAGAGAGAGAGAGAGAGAGAGAGAGAGAGAGAGAGAGAGAGAGAGAGAGAGAGAGAGTGTGTGATGCTGCTTCCTCGGGACCACACAACATGACGACATTTAGGCAACAAATAGACTTTTCTCAAAGCAGGATTGTTAATAAATGACTTTAGGTTACACATGTTCTTGCATAATATATCCTGAAGTCAAACAGCTGAGCGAAAGACCAGCGCTGGTGAGAAAGCCCTCTCAATAGTGAATACACTGTTTGTTTTAGAGGATATCCAATAATTGCACTTGAGGATAGATCATAACCATGATGATAAAACATCAGAAGATAACGGCCTCCATGAGGACACATGAGGACCCTCACGTGAGACATCCAGGCTTGTGAACATGGCAATGTAGGAAAACAACTCACCACATGTCAGTTGCTGTGCTTATTGGCTCATAATTCAGGACTTCTGGTGCTATAAAGATAAAACAAATCAATTACATACATTCAGTTCAGTTAGTTCAAACACTCTTAAAAATAAAGCTTCTTTATTGGCACTGATGAAGAGCCTTTAAAAGGCACAATATGTAATGTTTCGTCTCTTACTCAACACAAAGGCGTGTCTTGACTCTTGAGTGGGTGGAGCTTTTATTCTGCCGCGAGCGCTTCTCTTCTTCCGCTCATGCGTGTGTGTGTAACGCAGCGCTGCTTTATATCACACACATGTGAGTGTGTTAAAGTGATGTTATAATGCTACTCGGCGCTACTATGAGACACTTGTTCACACTGCAGTGAGCGAGATCATATTAGGCATGGTAAAACATGGCACTCTGTGCGGTAAATCTACAACACCAGATTTACACAATCAGACTAACTGTGTTGAGCTGGAGAACAATCATTAGTTTCTGTCCATCACTGATCCAAACAGTGTCTAATAAAACACATCAGATATTAAAGCGGCTTTGTGTTGCCATGGTTACTACACAATAACACGCGGGTATGATATCATTGATAGGCGACGTGCGGTCCGTGTCCTGGTTAAAATGGATGATTTCTCTGGATTTAAACATTCTTGGAAATATTTGGGATAATGCAAGTACATAAGTCAACAAAATATATTACATTTTTCTAATGTTTTTTTGGATATTTTAAATCCAAAAATCTTGCATATTGTGCCTTTAACATCCATATAATCTTTCCATTTGGACAAAAGGTTCTTTTTTTACATTTTCTTTTAATTTTCTTTTATATTAAAGAGGCCATATTTTGCCCTTTTCCTAAAGGTCTTGATGTTGTGTTTGAGCTCTACTAGAGCAGGTTTTCCTGCTTGAATGTTGATTATTCCCCATATTCTCCATTGTTGCGGCTCCTCTCTTCCCAGTCTGTCAGTAACGCTCTGTTTAGTTCCTGTCTCTATGAAGCCCCTCCTTCTGAAAGCACACTGTGCTCTGATTGGTCGGCTGGAGCAGTGTGCTGTGATTGGTGTTTGGGAAATGTCCCGCCCCTTACCATAACCGGTAGTTTCAACACACTACTAACTAACTCAACCAGGCCATGCCCCTTTATTCTGCGCATTAATTACTATAATGAGGAATATTGTGACCTGTTGGTTCCCGGAAGAAAACTCAAGGTGGAGGGGTTTCAAAAGAGCAGAATATCACTGAAAGGTTCTTTGAGGAACCCAAAATAGTTATTTAACGGAACGGCTGTGAAAACCCGCTTGGAGCCTTTATTGTGTAATGAGTGTAATGTACAGTATATATGATGTATGAATATGGCTCATGATTGGTGCCTACCTACATACTCCGGTGTGCCCATAATCTCCCTGATCTCATGGCTGCTGCTTACCAACCTCGACAGGCCAAAATCCACAACCTTTATGTCCCCGAGAGGAGACTCGCTGGTGAGGAGGATATTCTGAGGCTGAAAGAGAAAAATACTCTTATAGTAAAACTGCCAAACTGTACAGCATACCTAAGGTGCATAATTATAATGGTAGTATAATTATATACTTGTAACTCTGGTATAATTACGCACTTTTAGCTCTGCTGAATGCCCACTTCATCAAACATAACCCTAACACCTTTAAATGAGTGTGCTATATTTTAAAATGTTTTAGCACTGCAGTTGCACTTCGTCTTAGCTTACTTTGAGGTCGAGATGCACCACGTTGCTCCTGTGAAGAAAGGCCACCCCTTCCAGGATCTGCCTCATCAGCCTCTTCACGTCTTCCTCTTTAAAGGCCTCGTCTCTCTCTGCCACACACTGGTTAAAGATCTCCCCTCCTGCCGCACTGAACACATGCAGAGAAAAATTAACACTCAATAACAGCATATAATGTTAAAGGGTGACTAAACCTTAGAACAACTTTTTTTAGTTAATGGTCTGCAAGACTGGGGCTTTATTAGTGCTGTTCACTGATTGGAGTAAATGTTTGGGTATAAAGTGTTTTAATTCTACAAAATAAAAGCGTCTGAGTGCTGCCCTCTTAAGGTTGAGCGGTGGTTACTGCAGCTGAGTTTTCCTATTGGACGTTGTAGGTCATCGTGGCGTTTGTTGGCTCTCCCAACAGCTCACTACCACACCCCGGCACGAGCTCAGGGAAGATCTTTTCCTGCCGTGAGAAATACCTTTTACTGTAGCTTCTGATGTTCTTTTTCAGTAGTTGTGAAAAACTACCGTTTTATTTTTTACCAATTTATTTTTTCTTTTTCGGGTGAACTATCCCTTCAAGTGAACCGTCCTACTTTTGATTCATTCATCCAAAAGTTGACAAATTCCATGGCATTCTTTTATTTTTATGAAAGGATTCTGCGATTCCATACCCGTTTTCCACATCGTGGGAATCATAGGGTCCTAATTTAAGGCCATGATATTGAATTTAAGACATTCTGCTCCAATTTAAGACATTTTCAAGGACTTTTTGGTTCAAGTGACCCAGTTCTGATTTTTCCCTCTCATGTGGCACAGATCGGATATAACGTGTGAACGTGTAAGCAGGAAAAAACAAACACATGAATTCCGATATCCTCAGATCAGATTCAAGCCTCACTCATATGTGGTAATAAATCCGATATGATTCGGATACGTTCATTTGCGTCAGCCATGTAAGTGGTCAGATCGGATATTCCCAGTAAATGCGAGTCGTATGTCATTGGAAAAGGGACGGAGGCGAATGACGTCAACTCAGGTGGACACGAACTGCGGTCACATGACACTAATGGCGCGATGGAAGACGAGAGCGATGTTTCGCTGAGCTTTAAAGAGTGCGGAAAGCAAAACATTGAGTAATCATTTAGTCTGCGTCCATTGCACATCGCGCCGTTTTACTTCCTTTTCCGGGTCAGAACGTCTGGGGCTGTTTCGCAGTGTATAGTGTAAATGCAAATATCGGATACGGGTCGGATATAGTCACCAAATGGGAACTGTGCATCAAGACCTGCCGTGTAAATGCGGCCTTTAAGACCTTTCTGAAGAATCTTCACGCAGCTCTTTTCTCATCGTGAGCATTTGAGAGCCGCTGCCCCCGAATCAATGATTCTGTGAACTGAACTCAATAACGGGATCAATCGGGTGTTTTCCAATGAACCTACTTCTCTAAATCAGACTGAACGTTCAACTCTTCGACATTGAGCTTCGGGGTCAGAAAGAGATTATTAAAGAGATACTTTTATTCAGCAAGGATGCATTAAATGCATAAAGTGACAGTAAAGACATTTATAATGTTACAAAAGATTCCATTTTGAATTGTTCTTATGAACTTCAAAGAATCCTTAAATAAAATTTCCACAGAAATAAGAATCGTTTTGAACATTGATAATAATCATAAATGTTTGTTGAGCATCAAATCATCATATTAGAACGATTTCTGAAGGATCATGCATTTTTTGATTAAGGGTAAATTAAAAAGTAAATAATAATGTAGTGCAAGTTTTTGCCTCTACATATGCAAGCTTTTCCTCAGTATTATGTTTAACCTGAATTAAATTGGCAGCGAAGGGGAGATCAAAAGTAATCATCCAGGCCAGTGTTGGATGTGTGTGTGTGTGTGTGTGTGTGTGTGTGTGTGTGTGTGTGTGTGTGTGTCTTCCAATAGGATATTTTAAACCCAGAGGAGCTGCTTCACCCCTCAAACAAGGCAAAGAGCTGACCAAATGACATTTCTAAAAATGTTTGTACAGCCATGTGATTTTAACTACAGCACATTTAGAACAATGAGCACTCTCTCTTGTTCCAGCTACTGCCGGCGTGCTTGTGTTTGGGACATGCCTGCAACCAAAATAAACACTAGGGCATGATGAGCAGACTGCCGGAGCAATATCTAAATCTAATAAACTCATCTAAACTCTAATCCATATCTGACTTGGCTGTGTTTTAAATAGGGGGGTCAGAACGTCCCGCAGGCAGGAAAAACCCTTAATCCCAGTGCGCTAAGCTTGATTTAATGTCAGCACAGGTAGCGGTGCTGCTAATAACGCAGACACATGTCCTCAGCATGCACCCTTTCACATGTTGGCAGGCGATTCCCAATTTCCTGCATTCCGGATCAGACAGCGTGATGAATTCGATTAGACACAGACAGAGGAAGGACAGCACCCTCGGGCCGAGAGCGGCGTGTGCTGCGGACGGATGAGAGTTTATGTGAGGATGCTTTCAAGGACACAATAAGAAAGTAAAGCATCAAAATCTCAAGTATGAGCAATAGTGATGCTTAACTGGCCCACATCATCAAACACGCATGTTTTCTGAAAGGGCTTACGGATAACCTCTGTATGGACACTAGCGGTGACGGCCTTTGGCAGCTTTGGGCAGTTCGTCTGGGATTAGACTGCCTACGGTTCGTCCTCAGGAGTCCAAGCGCTAAGCCTGTGTGCGTGATGCCTCCCTGTGTTGCTGTAATCTCATTCTGTTGGACTGCATGGAGCTGAAATATATATATACGTTGAGATGCCCAAATTGCTTAGGCAAAATGTTAAAGGTTAGCTTTTAAAATAATGCAGGCGCTTTATAGCCTTTGAAAAACAAATTGCTGTTGGGCTGAAAATAAATTTTGGACTTTCATGCAATTTCACTCAACTACCAGGAGGTGTCGCAGTAAAATTGTGGCCAAATGACCAACCCATTTCCTATTGGGTGGGATATATTAGGCAGCAAGTGAATATTTGGATGGCCGGGTGCGTGTGCGTGGCTTCCCTGGGGAACACATGGCACCAGGATGCACTATGGGAAGAAGGCGAGCCGGCAGAGGCAGTGTGATGCTTTGGGCAATGTTCTGCTGGGAAACCTTGGGTCCTGCCATCCATGTGGATGTTACTTTGACACGTACCACCTACCTAAGCATTGTTGAGACCATGTACAGCCTCTCATGGAAACGGTATTCCCTGGTGGCTGTGGCTCTTCCAGCAGGATAATGCTCCTGACACAAAGCACAAATGCTTCAGGAATGGTTTGAGGAGCACAACAACGAGTTTGAGGTGTTGACTCGGCCTCCAAATTCCCCAGATCTCAATCCAATCGAGCATCTGTGGGATGAGCTGAACCAACAAGTCCGATCCATGGATGCCCCACCTCGCAACTTACAGGACTTAAAGGATCTGCTGCTAACATCTTGGTGCCAGATACCACAGCACACCTTCAGGGGTCTAGTGGAGTCCATGCCTTGATGGGTCAGCAAAAGGGGGACCAACACAATATTAGGAGGTCATAATGTTATGCCTGATCAGATTATATATTTAGCTTTAATTTATTTTTATGTCAGTTTTAGTACTTCAGCTTGATTTTAGTTCGTTGCCAAGTTAACTATGACAACAGTGCTATAAACAGACCATACAGTATATGCGTCAACATTCACACACAAACCCGATTATATTCTGTGAAATCTAAAGCAACGCTCAAGTGTTTATGAACCGGTGAACTGGGACCCTCTCATGACCTGTCATAACCCGAGCGAGACCGTCTGACAGGGGAAAGTCATTAACACCCGCACAGCTGTAAAACATTCCCCTGTAGTTTGTGAGGCGCTTCTGTCTCTCGCCCTCTAGAGACACGCGAAGCCAAAGGCTCCTCTGTGCGGCTGCCATAATTAACATCCAGCGGTGCCAAACGCTGCTCATACCGTCTAAAGAGAAACACACAGAGGAGAAGCCCTGACATCTACAGCAGCTCAGAACTGGGTCATGTGTTCTGGGCGGATGAGGGTACGTCTGCACGATCACATCACTAATGCAATGTAGGGGTTATAGCCCTAAACCAGACACACATGGATAAGGGGAACAACCAAACACACTCCACTCACTCACTCACACACAGACACACACATACACAGACACACACACTATGACATACACAGGCACACCCTGACACAGACACAGACACTCACTGACACAGACACTCACTGACACAGACACTCACTGACACAGACACTCACTGACACAGACACTCACTGACACAGACACTCACTGACACAGACACTCACTGACACAGACACTCACTGACACAGACACTCAGTGACACAGACACTCAGTGACACAGACACTCAGTGACACAGACACTCAGTGACACAGACACTCAGTGACACAGACACTCAGTGACACACACTATGACACTCAGTCACACACACTATGACACTCAGTCACACACACTATGACACTCAGTCACACACACTATGACACTCAGTCACACACACTATGACACTCAGTCACACCCACTATGACACAGACACCCACTCACTCACTGTCACACACACACACACACACACACACACACACACACACACACACACACACACACACACACACACACACACTTCCTCTGAGGCCGCAGTGTGTTTCCTTTCAACATGAAGTCTGTTCTTTGGGGATGGAGTTCCCATTAGAGATCAAACAGAGGTGAAGCTTTAACCACTGATCTATTCCCAGAAGCTTTCACTGTCACACTGAGGTCGGAGTAATTCATTAGGACTCTATGGAAGGCTCATCCGATGGAAGACGCGGCTAAAAGAAAGAAGGGTTTTGATGAACCGCTGGAAACTCAACAGTGATCAGGCTGTGATGATGTCATACCGCATCGCTGTCGTTTAACAACTATTATAATTATTCATTTAAATAAAAATAATACATGATTTAAATTTGTAGTAATGACAACCATTATTATTATTATTATTATTATTATTATTATTAATAATAATAAAAATGATAATGCATTAATAAATTTGTAGTAACAACATCCATTATTAATATATATATATTTTTTAAATAATTTATAACCATATATACACACACCATTTGCACATTATTAGTTTTAGTTATTACTACCACCATCACTTTACATAACCACAACAACAACTATTAAATAAAATTTAAATAAAAGAAAAATACATATTTAAATTTGTAGTAATAAGAACCACCATTATTAATTTATATTAAATAATTTATATGACCATACACCATTTGCACATTAATATGATTTACTACTACTACTACTACTACTACTACTACCACCTTAAAAATTATTATTATTATTAATAATAATAATAATAATAATAAATAAAAAAATATGGATGCAAATGATAGCAAGAGCATCATCTGTAACCTCAGGGGATTCCGCGCAGACACACTGCACACGGGCACAAATAACATTTAAACACAGAGGGGAACAGAAGTAGTCCAGCTGCTTGTGCACCGAGCACAGCGGCTCCTGGGTGTGACCCGGCGCTGGGTTTTCCCCACACGGCTCAAGTGCTCGACTGCACCCACTACATTCTTTTTGGCAAGGCATCAGTCTCCATTTGGGCTCAGATTATCACATGATGGGAGCAGCAGTCGCTGCAATGTCCCACTGTGTGGGAGGAAACAGCTGAAATGTGTGAGAACAACAAATATAAACAGCATATTGTACACTTGACTACCAATCGCTTCAGCGTGTGCTGACGGAGAATTCTTACTACAGTCTGTTTATTACAGGGTTATTATAGGTAACTAAAACCATTAAAGGGGGGTCTAATGCCATTTCCTGCATTCTGCCTTATTTCCACTGTTAAAGAGCTGATTCTCAGGATAAACATGGACAAAGTTTCAAAAAACGATTTGGACGTATGACAGTATTTCTGTGCCAAACACACTCCTTTGGGATTCAAACAAGTTTCGGAAAGTTTTTTTCAGAGTAGGGCCCTGTGTGACATCATAAAGGGCAGAAATCCTTATATGGGCACTTTTCCTGGATGAGCGCGCACGCGCACACAACCCAGAGTGAGAGCAAGAGCGCATCCATCATCGAGCTTCGTTCGGGTTACGGGAGGCGTTGCTGTTGTGCGTTTAGACACGAGATCAACAATATCGCTAAAGAAGTGTGTTTCTGGTGTGAGGGAAAGATCACCTTCCCAAATAACCCAGCGTTAAGGGAACAGTGGATGCAGTTTGTGTTTCCGGAGTTCTGCAGTGTGTGTGTTTGCTCCCAGTCATGAGTGTAAACCACAGGCGGCGAGTGAAACTGCATCAAATGTGTGTGTTCTGTTGGCAATCAGTGCTTAAGTGCTAACGTGAACAACACCAACATATATAGATGTGTGTGTGTGTGTGTGTGTGTGTGTGTGTGTGTGTGTGTGTGTGTGTGTGTGTGTGTGTCTTTAGCTCCGCCCACTGCACGCCTCCACGAGCTCGGCTGTTTTCAGAAAGAATCGGTACAGTGTATCTGTCTTTTATAAATATGATAAACTAAAGAATCTTGGGAGATATGAAGGATCAACACTACTCTATAGATTAACAAGATTAACACGAGACTGGCAGAAACCCTTCAAAAAACAACCAAACAATTGTTTTACTTGAAATAAAAAAAAAACCTCTTCTCATTTAGTTTAACATACTAAAATAATGCCCTTAATCTGAATAAAAATGAGTAAAAGTACATATGAAAATAAAAAAAAATATTTTTTTACTCTTTATATAGTATGATACTAAAATAACACTAAAATGACTTGCGACAAAATGTGCATATAAACTTGACAAGTCACCTCAGAATTTATTACGCTATACGTCTACAGAAACACTAGAAATGCAGTTTATATAATTCATATTGGAATTGATGCAATTCTCCAGCTGATCATTTGAGTGTTCCTTATATCGGCCGTGGGAAAGCTAAACTAGCCAGAGTTGAGGCTTTCACGCTGCATTAATGTTTGCTTTATTACAGTGAATGCCACAGTGAGCACTGGCGGCAGCTGTTTAACACCGGTAAGGGCTCCAGATGAAAAGATGCACCAGCTTTAGTTTTATAGGCATGTTTTGCATGTACACTTTAAAGATCTGTCTGTCTGCAACACCACCATTCACACCAACCAAACAAACGGAGCTCTAGTGCAGGAGTGCCGTACTGTAAAACAGTCAGACCTGCAGTCTTTAAGTTACAGGAGATGATACAGCATCTATAATGCTACATGTTCATGAATCACTGGCAGTGGAATGACAGAGAATCAATGTGTCTTCGATTTCCTGCTCATTTCCACACCACACATAAAAGGAGTGAAGGTTTGCCATTGTTCTGTCTTTCCACTGGCCAATAGAGCCAGCACTGACGAACACATATTTGCGACCCTTCCAGGGCTCAACAGCGGCTCATTTCACTCACATTCACGACTAAAATCGATGTGTGTGAACTGTAAAATGTTTAGGAGCGTGTGCAAATAAGGTCCCCGCAGATCTTTAAAAAGCCTTGAATTCAGTTAGAAGAATCTTAATGATCTTAAATGATATAACAAAAGTCTTCATTTTAAGAGATCTGAAATTTGGGTCTGGAAAACAGGGATCAGATTTACGGCTTAAAGTTATTAAACTTCAAGAGAGATGATGTGAGAGCTGCATGTTCATGTAAAAACGTTTGCTTGCTCTACAGGCTCACGGTTTCAGATCCGCTCCCCATCAGCGAATACTGCGCATTAAAGCCAATAGATTGCTTATGATGTACCGCTGATGAATTATGACAATGTTTACGGGATTTGTAAAATTTTAGAATGGTTTTAGAGCGCATATTTTATCTCCCCAATGTTTGAATGGGAAGCTGGAAGTAGTAAAGATACTTCAAAATAAGAGTACCAATGTATTCCAGGCTTGTTTATAATTAAACGTCCCGCTGTGGCAAGTGGGCGGGGCTGAGAGCCGTGGGAACGGAGCAATGCCGGTGGCACGAGTGTTAATAATGCCACTCCGGTCTCAAGAGGAACTCCGGAAGGATATGAGAGAGGACCAGGCCTGGACTTTACGTTGGCGTTTTGTTTTAGCTTATGCGGCTGTCTATCCGGAGGGGCTGCCGCTGCACTTTCATTTAGTTATGTGTATTTTGTGATTAAAGTTGCATTTACTGCTCGCATTTTACAAAAAGAATTCTAGTTAATTTTGGCATTTATAAAAACTTTATCTAGCAACATTTATAATAATACATAACTACTAAATAAATGCAATTTGAAGCAGAAATTGTGCTTATGCTCCTTTGGGGGAAAAAAAAAGTACACTCTAAAAAATCTTGGGTTGAGCCTTTTGGGTCATTTTTTCAGTTTGTGTAGTCTCCTGGGACAGACACAACCCAGTGTTTGGGTAGTTTATGTCACACAGATCCTGGGTCAGACACAACCCAGTGTTACAACCCAGTGTTTGGGTAGTTTGTGTGCTGCACAGATCCTGGGTCAGATACAACCCAGTGTTTGGGTAGTTTATGTGTTGCACAGATCCTGGGTCAGACACAACCCAGTGTTACAACCCAGTGTTTGGGTAGTTTGTGTGTTGCACAGATCCTGGGTCAGACACAACCCAGTGTTTGGGTAGTTTGTGTGTTACACAGATCCTGGGTCAGACATAACCCAGTGTTTGGGTAGTTTATGTGTTGCACAGATCCTGGGTCAGACACAACCCAGTGTTACAACCCAGTGTTTGGGTAGTTTGTGTGTTACACAGATCCTGGGTCAGACATAACCCAGTGTTTGGGTAGTTTATGTGTTGCACAGATCCTGGGTCAGTCATAACCCAGTGTTTGGGTAGTTTATGTGTTACACAGATCCTGGGTCAGACATCGTTTATGTATTACACAGATCCCGGGTCAGTCATAACCCAGTGTTTGGGTAGTTTGTGTGTTGCACAGATCCTGGGTCAGTCATAACCCAGTGTTTGGGTAGTTTATGTGTTACACAGATCCTGGGTCAGACATCGTTTATGTATTACACAGATCCCGGGTCAGTCATAACCCAGTGTTTGGGTAGTTCATGTGTTACACAGATCCTGAGTCAGACATAACCCAGTGTTTGGGTAGTTTATGTATTACACAGATCCTGGGTCAGTCATAACCCAGTGTTTGGGTAGTTTGTGTGTTACGCAGATCCTGGGTCAGTCATAACCCAGTGTTTGGGTAGTTTATGTATTACACAGATCCTGGGTCAGTCATAACCCAGTGTTTGGGTAGTTTGTGTGTTACGCAGATCCTGGGTCAGACATAGTTTATGTATTACACAGATCCCGGGTCAGTCATAACCCAGTGTTTGGGTAGTTCATGTGTTACACAGATCCTGGGTCAGTCATAACCCAGTGTTTGGGTAGTTTATGTGTTACACAGATCCTGGGTCAGACACAAGCTCTGTTACGGTGGAAACGGAACAACAGAGACTGGTCAATTACACTTGAATTACTTCTAATATTTGTTAAACAAGTTTAAATGTCCAATTTTCTAGGTAAAATTAACCCTAGAAAACCCTAGTGTTGTGTCCTATATTTACCCAGCCCTTGGGTTTTTAACCCAGTTTTTTAGAGTGTAAGCATCCAAAATGAATGCCAAAAACAAGATGTGTTGTAGCAGGTGCAGTGAACTGCCACTTACTGTAACACCGCAGGGCTGATATGCATTCATTGGAGAATGAGTGATTGCTTAAACCAGCACTGGAGGCAGGGCTTCCCAGCCCTCGCTCTGGAGATTAAATCCATAGAGCAGTGATCCATCCCTCCCTCTCTCTCTCTCTGGGCTGCCGGCCACGGTCCGGCTGCTCACGTGCTGGTGCTGAGAGCACTGACATAATGAACTCCCAGCTGGAGCTCTCGGCGCAATGAGGCCACGTTCTTGAGCCTAGCCTGATCGAGCACCCGGGAGCCCCCCGACTCGCCCCAAACAGCCGGCCGGACACCGCAGAGCATGAATAAGCCCTCTATCATTCCAGCCAGACCCCCATCCAAAACCACATCCCCTCCTTTAAACTGTCCCAGTGCCCCGAAATATCCCTCACCCGAGGGAAGATGAAAAGAAAGGAAAAAGCTGTTGATTACAACTGGCTCTTTCTGGATTTCACATGCTCATGAAAGGAAAATGCATTACGCTCTACTTCCCAACGGTTGAAAGAGTACTAGAAGAGCACTATTATCATGGCGGATAGTGCTGACGGGGGGGAAAGGGCTCATTTCAGTCACTTTACGTGTCATATAGCTTGCAAACTTAAGGCCCTGATATACTTCCAGCGGAATTAAAGAGCGACCTGGTGGGATGTGATTTTGAACAAAATCAGGCCAAAAGGTTTGAAAGCAAACTTTCCAGAAATGTAAACACCCCTGAACTATCATTGGTCCATGGTGATGATGTAATAGGTGGGTGTTGCTCTGATGCTCCACCTTCTTTGAGGTGTAAATCTTCTCTGGTTCATTTAACTCAACATGAAAGAGACACTGAAATTGTTTTTCATGATTAATACTGTAAAGTGGCCACTTTAAAGCAATGTATTGTATAAAGTGCTGTATAAATAAACATGACGTGACTGAATTGCAGAGCTGATGCAAACATATCCACAGCTGTATGATCAGATGCTTTCTGAACTGCTGTTCTCTCACCGCTGGCATTTTTGTTGTGTTTATTAGGGCTGGGACAATAAATCGATGCGTCGCGATTCGTGGATCGATTCTGAGATTTTCACGATGCATCGATTTACTGTCCCAGCCCTTGTGTTCATTTTGTTATTGAGAGGAAAGCGTGCAGCACATATTTACATATTCATCTAATCGTCTTTCTCAGCAGTGGACGCCGTCGGAGGAGCTCAAGAACGAGATTGGAGGTTTAAGATGAGGGAAGTGCGTTGGCAATTATGGTACAGTTTAAGGGAGTTAAAACACTAATGCAGGAAACAAAAAGAATATGATCCTTACAAGACTATCTCTGCAATGCAGGGTTACTAGCTTGTTAATACAAACAGTTTTGTAGACCACGCCTGACTAATTAGTTTTCAATGTTTACTAGAAGTCTGTATCCATTTAGTCTCCCTCGAAATGACCTAACGTGACCTATTCGGACAGGTTTATAGACCTCAGGTGAATTCATCTGGAAAAAATGCTTATCCTGGTTATTGGGGTCAAAGTTGAGCATTTGCTTGACCAGCAGCCTCTTGGCCTTGTCTTCGGATGCTAATCTGCTGTTGTAATCTATTATCTGCCTAATGGCCCCTCCAACCCCCCGGGGTCTTGGCAAGATGCGGTCAAAGCAGATTTACTGCAGCATATGAAGGCAATCAGGATGCTCACTGACAACTGTCGCCTAAAAGAGGGCTGTGGTGAGCTGCACAAAGCGATTATATTTCATCAGTGGTTGAATTACTTGATTAAAACTTTAAAATATGATCTTCCCCATTCTGGCATCTCCACCTTGTAATTCACATTGGCTGGACACTCGGGCTGCTTCTCCATACAACTAATCAAAGGCAGACAAATGTGTGCGGCTGCAGTCGACCTGCCAATCTGACACTGTTATGTTCGCTCTACATGCACCAACTGCTCCAGTTATTTATATCTATTTGGAAGCAATTTGACTACATCTACTGCAGATTTAGGCTTTTCAGTGTGTGTGTGTGTGTGTGTGTGTGTGTGTGTGTGTGTGTGTCCTAGCATGCATCACAAATTGTATGGAGCCTTGCTGTTAATAGGATGGGTTCGTATTGACTACTGAAATTTGCTAGCGTTGTAACAATACCAAAAAGCTAGGACATGACACCATGTATCATCAACATACAGTACACGTGCATCAAGATTATTCTATCCGTGCATACTTTATATGATCAGCTTGAGCATGTGCCTTGAATTTTTTTGCACTAATTAGTTTGTCTGAAAGGTGGCAACACTGGCTGACCCATTTCAGGGAAAAAAGAAGTGTGTGCAATGGTAATAACAAGCGACACTAATAACATCAGTCTTGCTTTCGAAATACATGAACAAACTGTAAAAAGTAGCCATGCATGCAAATAAATTCTGGCAAATGCTGGCAAAAGTGGTATAAAAAGTCAACTGATTTTTAACAATGCTTTTTTCAAATGCACTTGGAAATTCCCCATGCTCGGAGACAGCTGCTCGTGAAGGACGGCCGTGTGGGCAGATGATGAGAGATTTGAAGTCAATCCAGCTAAGCACATGCCATTCACTGGGGTGTGAGAGGAAATGGCCTCGAGCGCAGAGAGCTCCTCCTCGTCCGAGCCGAGCCTATCGATATAGCAAAGCTGGGGATATTGGTCTGCAGGGAGTCATGGGAGAAAATGGAATTGGTCTTTACCAACGAGCCCATCAATATGGTCACGCGTACTGAAAAATCATCAACTCTTCCTCATCGTAGGCTTTCTGCTTCTCTCGAATTAATCAAGCAATCGTCTGTAGGGCTGCCCCCTAATAGTCGAGTAATCGTTAGCCGACCAGAAGGGGCTTATTGACCAACATTTTATTAGTGGGTTAGTCGAAGGAAAAAAACCTTGTGGTGAAGTCCTTGTGAGGGACCGATTGTTAATGGCGGGTTCCTTGTGGTAATTACA
This sequence comes from Paracanthobrama guichenoti, assembly GCA_018749465.1. Lineage (NCBI taxonomy): Eukaryota > Metazoa > Chordata > Actinopteri > Cypriniformes > Gobionidae > Paracanthobrama > Paracanthobrama guichenoti. The sequence continues at coordinate 4,645,866 of CM031966.1, read as the reverse complement.
GTATGTCTGGCAGGAAATCCAAACGTTTGCCTATCATCCATCAACCTTGAATATGGCATGCTTCAAATAATAAAGCAAGTAGTAGCAACTTTTCATGGCCGCTTGCTCTCACATTAACCTAGATACATGCACTCTAGCCTATTATTAGGCACATATGTGTGTGTATTAGTGTGCATTTTTGGTCTCACATCAAGAATAGCCTAATATGTCATTCAAAACAGACTCACAATAACTAAATTTGCTTCTGTAAAATAAAGAAAACAATCAGGATGCGCTTTTTCTGCCATCTCGTGAGCACGTCAAAACTCATGAGAATTACATCTACTGAAAGCTTGAAATGTCCATTTTTGGAAAAGTTTAAACTCCCAAATCAGACCTTCTTCTGCCCAGTGTTAAACTTAATCTTCCCACTCTCCCTACACTGCGGAAAAAGTGCAGATGATGAGTGTGCAGTTATATTCTATCTGTAAAAAGTCTTTTTCCATAACTTGCACTCACAAGGTGTGTGCTTGCTTTAATACTTTGCAGGGCTTGTCATTAAGGACCGCCCGATGCACGAATGCTGATTTAAGCCCTCTTTCATGTCTTGTGCTTGAACAGATATAGTCACACACAATATTACGTCAAAAAAATGCCAGTCTCTGCGAGTATCCTAGTAGAGATGATCGGTTTTATCTTAAGTGAACATAAACAGCTGAGAAATAAAGCACATGTATATCAGTATATTAGATCCATGCAGCTCTTAAAGCGACAGTAGCCTAATAAACCTGCTGTGTTTAATGTTAATCAAACCACAAAGGACAAAGAAATAAAATCACTGCTCTTGACTGAATAACTTTTGTAACTTTAATAAGATTACGCTATATTTAATTTATACAGTGAAGACTATGCAGTGCTACTTTACATTTGATTATTAATTTTCTCTACCTGAGAATTACTGTTAGACTTCAGTGTTTATTTCATTTGTAAGTTTGTGCTATTGCACAATATAATTATTTGTTCTCATTGTATTACTGATAAACAATATTTTACATTTATATGAGTTACGGTGGTAGTTCTTGGGGTCACAACCTTATTTATTAAGGTTATGGGTCAAAAACAACAACGACGATAACTAGGATAACTAAAGACAGTAAACATCATTTGGAGTTAATATTAGGAATTTCACTGGGTTATTGATCATCAGGATGAGGTCAAATAAACCAAGCAAGTTGACTTTCTCTTGATGTGTGCAATAATTCAAATTAAAATAAATGATAACTTTTGAGCAAACTATCAGTTTAACCATTATCGTGCAGCCTTAACTTCGTAAATGGAGGAGTCTCGTTGGTTTCCATGGTTGGGAAGACTCTATGGGCTCTGTGTGTTTGGAGGGGCAGATTAAAATTCCTGCGCTGACCTCTCTCCCCACTGCAAGGGTCAGTCCATTCACGCCGGACACTGGGAATCGGGTCAACCAGGACAGAAGCAGCTGCACCGCAACAAACCAACACGGTCGGTCACTGCTGATCAGACACTCGCTTTATGTCTGATGATTTGCATTATACTCCGATGCCAAAGTGCAAATGCTTTGACATTGTAGGGACTCAATTCACAATAAACCTCAAGAATGAGTCGCAGCTTGATCCTTTGAAGGATGCGAGTGCTTAGTCATAATGAAATACAGTCCAAATTTGATTAAATCAATGAATCCATCAAACTCCAGATCAAAACAAAATGTCCAAAGAGACTAAGTTAAATCCCATCTGTGCTCATTGTCTGGGTCGTTCAGGGCTGAAGAGAGAGGATATGGTTGAGTGGAAGCCAGAAATGTGTGACCCACTTCATGCCAAATGAAATAAACTATCGATGTGACCTTTCTAGATCAAATTTGCTTCATATGACCACCAACAGGATGACAATATTGGCTGATTTGGAGCACACAAACAGATATTGAGTGAATTCCCCCTAGAGTACAATAAAGTGTATGAAGAACTTCAGCAGCTGTACAGTAAAGATGATGAGCTCCAGTAGGGCCCGGAAATGCTTTGTCCCATAGCCCAAAGTTCAATGTCAATGTCAGCATTTGGCTGCAAGGGAAACCCAATATGCCAGTGCACATGCATATATTACCACACTGAAAGAGCAGAGAGTGTGTGTGTGTGTGTGTGTGTGTGTGTGTGTGTGTGTGTGTGTGTGTGTGTGTGTGCGTGCATGCTGAGCGTTGCTGGAATAGCGACTGCTTACTGAGGCATGCTCAGTAACGCTTTGGGGGGTTTATAGGTGGATTAGTGCTCTTTGCTTTTCACTCTCTCTTGTTTTCTCTCCATGTACTCGGGTCCATCTCTTATTTCAATCTACCACTCATTTACCTCCACTGATCCTCAGGTTTGCCATCTCTGAGCTCAGTCGCTCTGCACTTCCTTAATTGGATAGGATGGGATTTCACCTCAATATTTAACAGCCTGGCTGTTTCACTGATTGAGTTACAGCACAAGCCTGCAAATGTAGTGACTAAATGAGATTTTTATGATTTAAACATCTTGTTTGAATATGTATAAGTGCACAAGATATTTGAGAGCTACATGTAAAAGAGCTCGGACATCATCTTTTGCTTTCCATAGAAGAACGAAAATCAAACATAGGGTTGGGTATTGAAACATGATTTCAGGATTTAAGTTACATTGACTGTATATTAAATCTCTGAATCAAATCAATTCATTTCACGCCAGTTTTTCTTATGGGAAAAAACTAACTATAGGAAACCCTCTCACTTGGTACATTACTATAATATTAAAGGGTAATACATTTCCATTTATACTTAGATACAATAATCAACACTCAAATAAAAACGAGTTGTATACAAACCGTTAAATTGCAAAATTGAGACTTTGCTTTTTAGCATAAAACATGATTATTGGATGAGAGAGGCTCTAAAAATGTTTAGTGTTTAGAAGTTTTATGCTTTTCATGCATCAAATGAAAACAGCATAGACTAAAATATCAATCTCGTGATTTAAGAATCAATATTGGTTTGTTAAAATGAAGATTGACTCTATACTTTCAACCCAGCCTTAGTGATAGACTGGAAAGTGTGTGTGATGTTTTAAACCAAGACTGAATGCGTGATACTCACTATTCCAGAACGAGTACCATCTCACTGGCCATCTCGTAGACTTCATGGAGATTGACGACGCGTGGACAGGCCGCTGCCAGCTCCAGTACGGCGATCTCATGAATGATCTCGGTTCTGCAGTCTTGGCCCTTCCTCCTCTTCCTCATGTACTTTGCTGCGTACTCTTTTCCTGTGCTTTTTTCCACACATTTCCTCACCACAGCAAATTTGCCTCTGAGAGGGAGAGAAAACAAGAGGAAGAAGATTTGTTAGCAGCTAGAATACTTCATGGTAGCCAGACTTTGGACCAGGGTCATAATCGGCAACCAAGTCTTATTTTCTGGCTCTACTAGAGCAGGCTTTCCTGCTTGAATGTTGATTATTTCCTTATATTCTCCATTGTTGTGGCTCCTCTTTTCCCAGTCTGTCAGTAATGCTGTGTTTAGTTCACTGTGCTCTGTTTGGTTGGCTGGAGCAGTGTGTTGTGATTGGTCCCTTAGCATAACCACCAGTTTAACACACTACTAACTAACTTAACCATGCCCCGCCCCTTTATTCTGCGTATGAATTATTATAATGAGGTATATTGTGACATGAATACTGTGACAATCCATAGTGTGAAGCCTTGTGCACACCGTGACGATTATCGCGCACTTATCAGCAGCATTCGAGACGTTGACGTGTTTTTGTGTTCATACCCAAACGATTTTCACTGGCGATGCGCAGTGAAGTGCAAATTCACTCCCTAACAGCAGATGGCGCTTTTGATTTGATTGCAGATGGAAACTCCACCATTCATTCCTCTACAAAACAACTCCCTCTTATGGAGATCTGTGCAGCCACTGTGGCGTCTGTCAAAGTTCTTCGTGTTCAGACACTAAAGAGACCAGCAGCTCTAAATCATCCTGCCTCGTTGCATCTTCTTCGCTGTCGTCTTGGGTATTAATGTGTGCTCCGTAAGACCGCTTTGTGCTTGAGCGCCACCAAGTCGTGTTTTACTATAACTCTGTTTAGTCACGAGGTGTTAAACGTTGGCGATAAGCATGTGCGATATCTGATAAGCCTTGAATCAGATTTTTGCAGATTCTGAAAATGAGAAGCTGAACACAAGGGGAATATACAGATGCTTTTACATCACCGATTGGTTTCAGACATAGTAGCAGGACTCACATTTCCATGCATCCCATTAAACTGGGTCACATGCACACACAAAACAACTTTGCTCAGGGCCTCTTTTCATTTGATTTAGTGAAAGGCCCGGAGCTGGAGGGTTTGAGGGCAGTGAAAGGGTGCATCAGGGGAGGGGGTGTTGCGTATCTAAAGATGGCACACTTGTTATCACCGCGGCTGAACGTGCCTTTGTCCCCGTGGCATATTTGTGGGATGAAATCATCCCGAATTGTCCCTCTGTGTCCCACTTTTAGCACTGAACTTGAAGATGCAGGGGCACACAGCAGAAAAATAACACGCAGATACACGCCGACAGACAAGGGCACATGTCGCCCGAGAGGATTCTTGAGAAAGCGGTGTATTGAGACGACAGCCTCCTGCTGAGCTGCCTACCCCGCTCCCTACAGCGCAGGGAGTTAGAGTTGTGCCAGCGTGTTCTCGTCTGCATCGTCTTGATCTCAAGGGCAGCTGGAAAATACTGCACTGTGTGTTAACGCTGTACAGGTTTCCAAATATATTCATACCGGCCCTTAGAGACCATCCCTCATTATGTGGACGAACAGGAGGACCTAAACCCACGTCATTGGTTCAGTCAGAAGTTAAACGTTCCAAATATAAGTCAAAAGCCAGTCGAAAAAGTCATAAATATTTGATCTAATTCCATTAGCAGACATGAGTGGTAATTTGCACTTAATTCCAGTATCTTTTTTTTCTTTGAACAATCCATTATTGTTCAGAGAGACCAGAATGTCAAATATAATAATGATAATAATGCCGCCATTGATATTAAAACTACTACAGCAATAAATCAAACATCCCTTGTTATCTTGTGCATTTAAACCCCAGTGTTTTCCCATGTTCTTTGTCTGGTGTTACGTGCCTTCCTTGCCCATGTCAGGATTAGGGGTGTAACATTAATGGAGTATTCATTAGACAGTGATATTAAAAGACCAAATGCAATACAAAGCTTATTGATGTTGCATACTTTGTACAGGCAAGCAAATGAACACAGAATATTAAATGCAACAAGGTTTTTTTTCCCCATCGAAAACCATTATGCTGCATTCACACCGAACGCGAATGGAGCGTCTGGAGCAAGTCATTTCCATGTTAAGTCAATGTAAAGACGTGTTGACGTGCGTCTGGAGGTCCACGGTGGACGCAATTTCGCCTCATTCATGCGTTTTAAGTGAATTCGCGTCTGACGGCAGAGTTGAAAAATCTGACCTTTGGAGTGTTCGCGCCATGTTAACCAATCAGGAGCCGGCTTGCTGCTGTAGTGAAGTGAAGTGATAAACTAATGTCTAGCTTTCCTGTAGCTCAAGCAATAAGAGCGTGGCACTAGCAACGCCAAGGTCATGGGTTCGATTCCCAGGGAACGCAAGAACTGACAAAATGTAAAAATGTGTACCTTGCAATGTAAGTCGCTTTGGATAAAAGCGTCTGCCAAATGCATAAATGATAATGCAGACTAATGGCTATATTTGATCACACATAAATTACATTTAACAAAAAGAGACTGGGTTGTGTTATATATACCCGAAGTGGGTTGCACTAATAAGGATTCTTTAGCCTGGAGTCGGCTCATCCCAAACAGCAACAGATTTTTCTATATAGCTGATCTGTGGTTAAAATTAAGTGGTGCAACTCGATTTAAAATAAAACCCATATCAACAAATCTTGATCAGTGTTAAACTTTGCTTAATTTAATCCTTATTGGTGCACCTCACCCTATAGTGTTTTTCACGTCCCGCTGTTTTTAGTGCAGCAGGTGCTGTATATGGATCACAAGTGCCCAAAATGTGCCTCCTGTTCACATATTTTTGTTGTTAAGATGAAAAATTGACAGGTTTGTGCTGCAGTTCTATGGCGGTTTTGCCCTCCAGGGCTCGTGACGGTCACGTGACTGAAAACTATGGATAAAGGTACTATGGATAGCACACAAGCGCAGGTTTGAACTCATTTAGGCCTTGTCAGTTTAAACATTGAAGAGCCAGAAGATGCGAATGAGAACTCACGTACACTGTCAGAAGATGTGCGCACTCATCCGAAGCGCAAATACGGTGTTCTCTTTCAAGTCAATTCACACAGAAATGGTCAACATGCCCCGTCTTGGCAAGTATCATAGCAAACAAAGTAGGTTGTGCCTTAAGTGAACGTAAACGGAGAAATTAAACGCATGTGTACAGAATCAGCGTACTGGATCCGTGCAGTCGCTCTTAAAGTGACAGCAGCCTAATATTCCTGCGGTCGGTGTTTTTAATGTTAATCAAACAAAAGACAAGGAAATGACTGCTCTTGACTGCATCGCTTTTGTAACTAAGGATTAATATTTATTTAAGATTGCATGCTATTTTACATTTGATTATTCAATTTCTGTACATGCAAACTACCCTTAGATACTCAAATAACCTGAAAAGTACCTTTGCTCTGTTTTTATATGCGCTGTTGCTTGTAGTTTGATTATTTATTCTTATTTTCTTAATTTGTATTTGACAGTAGTCTTTATTCCCTTGAACACAGCACATATGAACCGTACCGAAACCCTGACTCTAAAATACACGATGATAAAAACCGAACCGTGAGTAATTTGAGCTGTTACACACCTCCGGATTGATCCATTTCTGCCTGGATTTACTCATATTTGTTTAAATAAATGTTTGCTGTATCTGGATCCTACTCACTCTCGTCTCTGGAAGCAGCCACGTCACAGATAATAATATAATAATAATAATAATAATAATAATAATAATAATAATAATAATTCAAATGACAAATGTTGTTATTATTATTATTATTATTATTATTATTATTAATAATAATATTTAATTATTGCAATTTAAATGCAACTAAATTCTACTATTGACTTTATTATGATTCTATTGACAAATTTATGATAATCTGAATGTCATGTTTGCCAAAGAAATGAATTGGAAGGTGACTGATGGAAAAAAGCCACTAGACAAATCCTTAAAACAGACTTGAGTGATTTAAAATGCAGCGAGTGAAGTCTCAGGCGCACAGTTAACAACGGCTGAGCCGTGCACATGTGAAACGCTGTTCAGACACACGGCTTGGCGCTCCGTTTAGAAACACAGCGGCGGCCAAGAGAAGCACCGGGGAAAGATTGAGCTTCCTGGAAGAGACGGCCGAGCTGTGGAGGAAACTCATGTAAATGTCCCTGCGAGGGGGGTCCCGAATCACACTGTGATGTCTGGCCGTCTCAGTCCATCTGCTCCCGAACCACACACACCCACGCTGATGGTTATTCATAATGGCTCCATTCTCGGGGCAGAATGACTGATGTGCGTCCTAAGAGATGCATGTAGGCGTCTGTAAAAATGGCTTGTTTTAAAGTCTCTGGAGGTTAAAACTATATGATGTTTGCCAAAAACAGACATTCCAAGTGCATTCCTGCACGTTCTTCACAGTGACCGACACCGGAGAACTGCAAGATCAGCAGAACATCTGCTGAATGTGAAAGCAGGGGAACTAGCTCAATCTGCATCTGCTAAAGGCATCTTAGATGCATGATCTGATGGCAAACATGAATCCATGCAGGAACGTTGAAAACAGAAGACGACTTCATGCATTCTTTGTGAAAACCTGTATAATATTCAGTTGAAACAAAGCAACTGATTTAAAAAAAAAAAAAAAAAAATGGAAAAATGGAAAGATGCAGTCAAATATACACTATATTGCCAGAAGTATTGTATTGAAGTACCGTGATAGGTTGCCACCTGTGCAATAAGTCCATTCCTGACATTTCCTCACTACTAAATATTCCACGCTCAACTGTTAGTGGGATTATAACAAAGTGGAAGCGATTGGGAACAACAGCAACTCAGCCACGAAGTGATAGGCCACGTAAAATCACAGAGCGGGGTCAGCGCACGCTGAGGGTCACAGTGCGCAGAAGTCACCAACTTTCTGCAGAGTCAATAGCTCCAGACCTCCAAACTTCTGTGGCCTTCAGATGAGCTCAAGAACAGTGCGTAGAGAGCTTCATGGAATGGGTTTCCATGGCCGAGCAGCTCATCCAAGCCTTACATCACCAAGTGCAATGCAAAGCGTGGGATGCAGTGGAGTAAAGCACGCCGCCACTGGACTCTAGAGCAGTGGAGACGTGTTCTCTGGAGTGACCAATCACGCTTCTCTGTCTGACAATCCCATGGACGAGTCTGGGTTTGGCGGTTGCCAGGAGAACGGGACTTGCCTGACTGCATTGTGCCAAGTGTAAAGTTTGGTGGAGGGGGGATTATGGGGCGGGGCTGTTTTTCAGGGGTTGGGCTTGGCCCCTTAGTTCCAGTGAAAGGAAATCTTAATGTTTCAGCATACCAAGACATTTAGGACAATTTCATGCTCCCAACTTTGTGGGAACAGTTTGGGGATGGCCCCTTCCTGTCCCAACAGGCCTGCACACCAGTGCACAAAGCGTCGGTCCATAAAGACATGGATGAGCGAGTTTGGTGTGGAGGAACTTGACTGGCCTGAGTCCTGACCTCAACCCGATAGAACACCTTTGGGATGAATTAGAGGGGAAAATGTGAGCCAGGCCTTCTCGTCCAACATCAGTGCCTGACCTCACAAATGGAATGGTCAAAAATTCCCATAAACACACTCCTAAACCATGTGGAAAGCCTTCCCAGAAGAGCTGAAGCTGTTAGAGCTGTAAAGGGTGGACCGACTCCATATTAAACCCTACGGATTAAGAATGGGATGGCATTAAAGATCATGTGCATGTAAAGGCAGGAGTCACAACACTTTTGGCAAAAAAGAATGCATGTTTTAATTTTGTGGCTGAAATCAGACCTGTGAAGTAAACCAAAATGGCTGGACTGACCAGGTTCATATAAGAGTCATGGGTTCAGAAAGGGTTTCAGCCATCACAGGAAGTTTTCCTTATTTATATCCACATTCTGTCCAGAACTCCTGAGATTTACTACCCACAGCTGGGATTGCCTTCCGCCTTTCTTCAAAAAAAAATTATTAATGGGGTAAGTAGAAAAAAAAATAAATTCTGTCCATTCTGGACTGTCCCAATAAAATCTGAGTGTAAAGTTAAGCATCTCTGTAATGGGTTTCTTCAAGACAGGGAGACCAGTTCTTTGCCTCAAGAACCGAATGTCATTTGGTCATATGATATGCAACAAACCATTTTGATTCATTCCAATGAAATCATTCTGATTGATGAAGATTCAAGATTCAAGATTCAAGAGTTTTATTTGTCACACACACAGTTATATACAGAATATACAACCGGCAGTGAAATGTAAACAGGTCCGCTCCATGGACAGTGCAAATTCACAGTTAAAAACACAAGGAGGAAATTATAATAGAAATAGGATAAAAAAGTATATATATATATATATATATATATATATATATATATATATATATATATATGTCTATATCTGTAGAATTATAAATAATCAAGTCAAGAGAGAGAAAAAAAAAAAAGGTAACAAATAAGGATAAAGTGGAATAAAATAATTGAAGTAGACTTTGCAGTGAGTAAACTGTAGACTTATAAATATGTGGTTAACAAATGTATAAGAGTATAATGTGCAAACAGGTTTATAACAGGTTGTTACACAGTAACAACGAGAACAGAAAGTGCAGTGCAATGTCAGTGTATCGATGTTTATCCTGACGTGAAGTCACGTGATGTTAAGTGACTGAGTTCAGGAGTCTGATGGCCTGGGGGAAGAAGCTCCTCCTGAGTCTCTCAGTTTTGGCCATCAGGCTTCGGAAGCGCTTACCAGATGGCAGCAGCGTGAAATGAGGGTTTGCAGGGTGATTAGAGTCCTTGATGATCTTAGTAGCTCTACCTTTGCAGCGTTTGGTGTAGACGTCCTGCAGAGACGGGAGAGCTGACCCTGAGATACGCTCGGATAAGCGCATCGACTCTTTGCAGGGCTTTGCGGTCATGACTGGTGCTGTTCCCATACCACGCTGTGATGCACTGAGTTAATACACTTTCTATCGCCCCTAAATAGAAAGTTTTCAGGATAGCTGGTGAAACCCTGAATTTCCTCAGCTGGCGCAGGTGGTACAGTCTTTGCCTGGCTTTTTCACCTGTGTCTGAATGTGAGCAGTCCAGGTCAGGTCCTCGGAGATGTTTACTCCCAGGTACTTGAAGCTGCTCACTCTCTCTACTGGTGACCCGCTGATCATGAGGGGGAGTATGTCCGTTGCTGTCTCTTCCTGAAGTCCACAATCATTTCTTTGGTCTTGCCAACATTCAGAGAGAGACAGTTGTCCTGGCACCATGATGTTAGATGCTCCACCTCGTCCAAGTATGCCGTCTCGTTGTTGGAAATGAGGCCCAGGACAACAGTATCATCAGCAAATTTGATGATAGAGGTGGAGCTGTGTGTGGACAAACAGTCATGCGTGTAGAGAGAGTAGAGCAGGGGGCTCAGGACACAGCCCTGTGGAGCTCCCACACTCAGGGTGATGGAGGTGGAGGTGGACTGGCCTATTCTCACCACCTGAGGCCTGCCAGTGAGGAAGTCCTCAATCCAGTGGCAGAGAGAAGGATTCAGGCCGAGATCCAGGAGTTTGGAGGTTAGCTTGGTGGGAACTATGGTGTTAAAGGCTGAGCTATAGTCAATAAATAGCAGTCTTACGTAGTTCCCACTTTTGCTGTCGATGTGAGTGAGGGAGGAGTGGAGGACATGAGAGATGGCATCTTCAGTCGATCTATTGGGACGATAGGCAAACTGAAGTGAAAAAATAGGCAATAGGCAAAATGAATCCGAACATACTGTTTACATGCAATCTAAATAAAGTGATCGGGTTGATGTTCATGTTTATATGCCACAAGTTTTAAATCAGAATTGATCTTATGACATGCGGACAATGCACGAATATACTGGGTTTTCCATATCGACCATCCTCCAACCACTGCTGCTTTCCTTTAATTTAAAAAGCAGACTTTATATTTATCCATTATTTCAGGTCCTCATTAGAAGACTATGAGCACACAAAGCTTTGTGCTGTGCTGCTAATCAAGCAGTAAAAAAGCCCAAAGCAAGACATGGGAGAACACGGCACTACTTTACATTCAATGAGTGGAAGGAGAATGCACTATCTTCAACAACAGCTCATTCGGTGCGTCATACATTATGCCATTTTTATGTCATTGCACATGCACAGAGCGTTCCAGTTTCTGTTTGCAATCCAATCAAGTGTTTACATGTCCTATCAAATGGATTAGAAAAGGTTTAAACCATCTCTTACAATACGAATTAAATTTCAAATTGGATTTGACCAATTCATTCTGATTGGCATGGTTACATGTGACTTATTCCGACTGTGCTACTAATCCGATTACAATTGGAATAATATAGCTGGGCCAAATTACCAGGGCCAAGCACAAAGAACAAGACAAGTCATGCCTGCATGGCTAGGAGCATCAGACCAATGAGCAATTAAAAAGCATATTATACATCTAAAGAGACCAGTTTTGTGATTTGTGGCAAAACCATTCAGAAGTTATTTGCAAAAAGAGCCATTTTTCGTATCTCCTGATCACTAGGAGGCGCTGTGGTGAAACTGTGCAGGTAGCCTCAGGTCATGGTTGTCATAACACAGACCAACTTTGGTCAGAATCCGTTAAAGCATTGCCGAGATATAGCCTCGCATTCATTTTGGCGGGCACTTTGTCAAATTTCATGCGTTATTCAAAAACAGTTTGACTTGAACTCCATTTGTCAACTTTTTGTCACCATAGTCTGCAGGTGATCTGGTTCAATTTTCATGAAAGGCTTAGGAGCAGTCTGAAAAAGTAAAATGGCGGAATCGAATCGGCTTGAGCCAAGGAATCAGGACAATTTAGTTTCTAGTCTTTACACTTCAAAAGTTATGAGCATAAACGTGGGTGCAACTTTGGACCGTTGGTGGCGCTAAAGGGATTGAGTTAGAGACTGCAAATTAGCTGTGGTGACAGATGAGACTATCCTCTATCTGTGTGCCAAATTTCATAACTGTCCTGCAAGCGGTCCTATGGGCTGCCATAGACTTCCAGAAGAAACGGAAGAATAAGAACCCCACACTTTCGTTTTTTTTCCCCCCCTCACACAGCCTCAGTAAAATTTGTCCTACTGTTTTTCAGCAAACTGCGGTCCTCTAAGAAATCTGATCCAAAGCAATATTATCCTATAACCTATATGGTATATCATGCATCCGTTGAATGTCACTTGCCTAGCTTATAGGTGGATGGTATGACTACTAATGATAAAAAATAAACCATGACCTTGCTGCTAGTGTTCAAACAGAGAGAGTAAGAAGTTGTTGATGATTGAGCCACAAGACTCAGAAGCCAGCATTCATAAAATCCCAACGGTGCCGTAATCGCTCTGACTGATTCAGAAACACTAAAATACCTTCCGCTCCTTTGAAAAGCTAATAGGCTTTTACTGCCCTTGACTGCGTGGCTTTGGCATACCTCCATTTCCATGGTGTTGCGTTAATCTGGTCCCGCTGCTCAAGACCGGCTTCTTAAAAATACGAATGCCACGGGGGAATGTGATAAAGAAACTCTAAGCTCCTCACATAATACCTGCCACTCCAGAGGTCTCCGGACGTCCAATCAAAGCTTTGGAGAGTCCATCATTCCCCGCTGGTGCTTTGAGGTGAAAGGCTTTGAATGCTTTGGCTCCTGAGAACTTCAACGGATGTCGCACTAGACCAGAACTAATCATGACAACAGTTCACAACGTGAGCAGATCATTTACAAAATGAAAATTTTACCAACCACCAATTTTTAGGTTGCACTCGCCATGATGTGGTGCAGATGTTGTGTCAAATAGGACTTCTATTATTGTATGGAATTCAGAAAGTGCTCCGCGGTTAACCGAAGCTGAGGGCCTTTGCGTTCTGAAGCTGCTGGAAAGACAGGCTGTGATTGGAAAACGGCGACTTTTGGTGTCTTTAAAAATGAGCAGCAGCCTCTCTCTCCACAGCCATGTCAGCACATTTCCAGAGCCTGGACGCGCACAAACAGCCCGAGCGCAATGGCTTTCATGTGTGCAGGGCGAGGGTTGACGACAGGGTCACGGTTTATGTGAAATAGCCGCCATATCAACAGCAGATGGTCTGTCTGTTTGAGAATAGGGTTTATATGGTCAGCAGTCGGCCAACTTGCAAGTTATTGAGAAATTCTGTGAACATTACTTGTCTTTGGTCCAAATAAGAGGGCATGAAATGCATTTTAACTATCCAAAACCAGACACTGAATATTGAAATCAGAATATGCATTCCAGTCCTGAGTGCACTCGATTTTAAATTACATCCCATTTGTCAAGTATTACAGTATTTTACCTAGCATTCTTCCTGCAGCATTCAAATCACATTGGGAGTCAAAAACGTCATACAAATTCTTACGGCAAACCCATATGAAAAATGTCAAGGATGGCAATAGCGCAAGAGCATACTGACAATGGAGAAACCCTTCAACAAGATGCCATTATTCCATAGACTGTAAAAAAATATGGACGTAGTGTCCGTGACGTCACCCATAGGATTCTGAAGAGCAGTTCTGAAGCGTGAAGTAGGGTCGAGCTGGCCGTCGCCATCTTGGCAGCGCATCACTCCCGGATAACTGACAATGGGCAAAGAGGCGGGACATGGGCGGAGCTAAGGTGACGTGATGATAGAATTATTGACTGCAATTCTATTGAAAAACAGAATTGTTGATTTGGATTTCATGGTGACTAAGGTTAATTTGACTTTGAACTTAGACATTTTGTATAATCTGTAGAAGCAGCGCACAACATGGGCAATCTGAGCTCAATACTTTAATCCTACTACTTAATCCTTCGCTACTAGAAGGTGACATCACGGATTCAGAATGAAAGTAAATCAACAACACTTCCTCTACTGAACTTTTGATTTGGCTCTCGTAAAGAGTAAAGTGTGAAGTTAACCGCTCTGAAATAATTGTTCACATTAAGTCTTCAGGAGTAAAAAGTCATTTCTCAGCTTTTTTTAGTTGTTATTTTCTATGCAGATTCACTCACAAAATCAACAGTCATTCTAGAATGATTATTCATTTTTAAATTAAGCTATTCAAGTTATCTGATGACAATCCCTGCATTAAAGATGACCTATTAAACCCCTTCTTCAAAAGCTCTACTAGAGCAGGTTTTCCTGCTTGAATGTTGATTATTCCTCATATTCTCCATTGTTGCGGCTCCTCTCTTCCCAGTCTGTCAGTAACTCTGTTTAGTTCCTGTCTCTATGAAGCCCCTCCTTCTGAAAAGCACACTGTGCTCTGATTGGTCGGCTGGAGCAGTGTGCTGTGATTGGTGTTTGGGAAATGTCCCGCCCCTCACCATAACCGCCAGTTTCAACACACTACTAACTAACTCAACCAGGCCACACCCCTTTATTCTGTGCATTAATTATTATAATGAGGAATATTGTGACGTGTTGGTTCCCGGAAGAATGGCTTTATAATTCTTAAAACTGCATGACTATTTATTTAAATCACTGTCATTGGCAACATCACTTCTCATCAGGAGTAATATTTTGGGGTATGTTTGGGATGGACGGCGCTGTGGAAGACATTATAGCTCCATTATTGACGTCTCGGCTTCATACTCCACACTCGTTAAAGGAAGCAGCGGAAAAACCATTTTCCCCGTGTACTTTCTGCCACGCTACACTTCACTTAAGGAACGCGTTATATGAGGGTAGCGCCACTTTATTTTCTGCCATATGAGCAAGTGTGCACTTTAGCGAAACACCAGCTTTTGCTCAGAGCTTCAGCTACTCGGGGAGGAAAGTGCTGGTTTTCTGTAACAGGCATCCAGAGAGGGCGCAGGTAATTAGCATCAGCCACTGACAGGTGCAAAAGCTCTTAAAGCTCAGGGAACAAAAACACACACACGTTCACAAACGGGTGTAAAAGGCTCCTGGGTTGAGAGCGGAGGCCTGTTTGTTCTGTGTCTGTGACATGGAGGAATAATGAACTCTGACATGTGACCCCAGCACAGAGTGGGGCGCAGAGGCAGATATTTTCTAAAAGTAAGAGAGCATTACCTCATGTGAAAGCCTCTGTTTTTAAAAAAAATTATTTTAGACCTGACTATGCCCTTTCAGCACCTCACTTTGTTAAACAGTGGCAATTATGCAGAAAACAGATCATGCCTTGACAAACAAATGACGTGTTGCCAAACCCCATTACCCCAGTTTGGGCTGTGGTTCAAGAAACATGGACCATTCCAAGGACAAAGACCCGTTCACCCAACTATAACGATAAAAGGTACAGTTACCAAAGTAAGGATGCACCGATATGAAAATGTTGTCCGATACCGATAACACTTCGTATTTAAAAGCCCATAACCGATACACGCCTCCCACCCCCTATGATGCTTGCGCTGAGGAGTGGGTGCGCACTTCAGAGGATCAATGCAATCAGTCAGGTCTGATCGCAAGAAAATGTGCCAAAAACACTATTCCCAAACTGTAAATGTTTAACTCATTCAAAAATGTAACTTCTGCATAGGGATGGACTAGGGATGTCACAACTACTGGTACTTCGGTACCAAGTCGGTACTGAAATTTAAAAAAATGTGATTATACCAGCATTTCTGTAGTGCCGACTCCCGTGGTACCTGCAGCTGCGTTCAGTGTCTTCCGTGTTTATCCAAGCGCAGGGCTCCAGACTGTAGCCGAATATAGACTAGTGTCTGTGAATATTAAACTGCAAAACACGATTTAAATATTACTCCTGCATGTTCTGCGTCTCTGTGTGAATGACGGGCGCAGACACTCGCTCGCTGTCTTTGTAGCCTCTGCCGTGTCACTATATGAGCACACGAACGCATAAACCGTCACTTCATGAGCATTTACCGTTTCATTTGAGAAAACGGTCATACCATGAACACACACTCGTAGCTCTCCACGGCAACCCGTCAAAATAAAAGCTTGGATTAACGTGAAGAAATTGACAGAATACACTCACCTAAAGGATTATTAGGAACACCTGTTCAATTTATCATTAATGCAATTATCTAATCAACCAATCACATGGCAGTTGCTTCAATGCATTTAGGGGTGTGGTCCTGGTCAAGACCATCTCCTGAACTCCAAACTGAATGTCAGAATGGGAAAGAAAGGGGATTTAAGCAATTTTGAGCGTGGCGTGGTTGTTGGTGCCAGACGGGCCGGTCTGAGTATTTCACAATCTGCTCAGTTAGATCTGCGAGCGCAATACTGACAATAAGTGTACAAATAAATGCAAAGAAACCGTTTGTAATTTTTGCTCATCTTATTTTGATAGCTCATTATGTATGATGTCTTACCTTGAAGTTTGTTTCTTTTGTTCCTCATTTTTTACACTATTTACTGATAATTGATTTTTTTTTTATACAATTTAATAAAATTATCA
This sequence comes from Paracanthobrama guichenoti, assembly GCA_018749465.1. Lineage (NCBI taxonomy): Eukaryota > Metazoa > Chordata > Actinopteri > Cypriniformes > Gobionidae > Paracanthobrama > Paracanthobrama guichenoti. The sequence goes on along the minus strand of CM031966.1, from coordinate 4,629,202 downwards.
GCTAAACTAAATAATTTTATATATTTTACTACATATTGTCAATATAAATAAGCTGAAAATACTGTGGATTATTAAGACTAAATCTTACTAACCACTCTTGCTGAATGGGGTGAGCACACTTGTGTTCGGAGTAAATGATTAAACCGATTCGTGAGTTCAGTGTCGGACAGATCAACCAGTCGTTAAAATGATTCGGTTCAAAGGAGTCATTAGGTCACGAATCGGACATTAGCAGACGCGTTGTGTGCGAATCCCGTCTGTTAGAACTTCGCGAAAGATTGGTCAACACAGAAAACACTTCATAACTAAATATAATTTTTTCCCGCTTATTGAAAGGATGGTTTATGTCAGCTGGTCAGAGAAGAGTCAATGTTTTTTGAGTGCAGTTCACATCCAGCGGTAATTCAAGGGAAAAAAAAGAAAATTGTCCGAATGCGCCACTTGCAACATGGATTCGGTCTTCCGACCGTTTGACCTCTCTGCTCGTTCTCTCTGTCACTCAGTTAACGTGCGCCCTAGCACAAGTGCAGCAGTCATCTACTGCACTCATAAAATCACAATAACTCATCAAATAAGTCAAACATTCGTTTTGGCGGCCGCCAAAAAATGTTCAATGCAGGAAAACAAATGCTAATTTGTGTTTGGAAGTTAAACGAAACTATACAAGGCGAGTACATGATGGCAGAATTTACATTTTTGGATGAATTGTACCTAGGGGTGTAACGAAACACCAATGCCATGGTTTTGGAGCCACGGTTCGGTTTGCTTAATAACAATAATTTAACTCATTAACTTTATCTTTATAACTTGGCTTCATGTTTTCATTGGAGCAGTTAGCATACTCGAGTAAACGCCTCCACTGTAGACTAGTCAGAAATAAACTGGTTTATCTACTCATTTCACCATACATTTTAAATGTTCAATTAAGGCTCAAGTTCTTCAAAAACACCATCATGTCCACATTCTCAGGTGAGAGGCTTGCTCTCTGTGCTGTAACAACCTGGCTCGCTCTCTCCTTCCACCATGCAACTTGAGCAAACACCAAGTCACGTGACACCCACTTGGAAGACAAAAGTTAATGTATATTTAGTAAAAATACAGTGCTTAGTTGTTAAGTGTGTACTAATTACTATTTAAATCAAATGTCAAGGAAGAAAAAAATTGTTTTGTGGCATAAGGTGTAAAGTGAGAGCTGGGCCGGGGCACGTTTGGTTCGACATGAGAGTATCGCGGTTCGCCGATTATTAATCGCTGATAACGATATGGTGGTCGATATATCGTGCATCCCTATAGAAGGGAACATCAAGAGTCCACACCATAACAGCGCAGAGAAATCACATCGCTGGAATCCCTTTCAGACGGAGTCTTCCTCCAGCTGATGAATGATAAAACATTAACAGCCAATCAGAATCCATCCTTGTTGCCAAGCAGTCGCCAGGATTCTATGTGAAGTTTTTTTGTTATGTTTTATGACTTCTTAAAGCAATAGCACAATTTGGCATATCATTCATGTCAAAGTTGAATACTTCAGGGCTTTGTTCTAAAAAGTTGGCAATTTAGTTGGTATATAGACTGTCGCGGGACAGGAAATTTACACTGGCACTCAGATCATCATTGCCTCTTTCTGACACTCGAGCACTAAAAGGGCTTCAATAACAAACTTGGCTTTCACATGACATCTCCGGCACCCCCACCCGCTACCGTCACCCGCTCCGTTTCCATGGAGCGCAGCAGATGTTGCCACTGGGCTTTGAGACCCATACAACATGAATGGCACGGCAATGATGTCATGCTATCCCACTCGGCTGTTAGAGCCGGGATTCTCTGGGAAAGAGAGCAGAAGAGACTGGGAAACACAAAGGGAAAAAAATATATAAATCACACGGCACAGATCCGTCAATCAAGCGGCAGAACTCACCCAGAACTGAAAGAAACCCCTGGGATTTATGGGAGAAGGGTGAGAGATTCTCAGCTGATGACATGCTGCTTAAGACAACAGTGAGACTGGTGTCATGCATTTTTACACCGCAAACACTTCCCTCCCAAATGTACGACCTTAATTAAAAGATAACAAGGACTCAGAGCTCAACACTGAAGGAACAAACAATCATTATGCCTTAAAATCTTTTGATTTAGCGTTCTAGAAATTCAGTTGCACGGCTTAAATCAATGCATGAGTGCCGTGAATTTCAGGTAATTTAGGGGTTTAAAATTACATCTTTTTAACACCAGCAAACTGTAACTGGCACACTGCCATTAACAAATCTGTGACGGTATTAAGAAACTTGGCACGTTAGATGCAAGATAAAATGTCGCCCAAATGTTTGAAAAATTACACTTCTCATTTTACACAGGCTGAATCTGTAGCGTGCAGAACGTGTTCCCATACAGACGCCTGTGGATCTAAAGCGCTTGGCCGACGTCCAGACACAATGGTAGAGGACTGGTTCTGATCCGTCACGACTGGGTGTTCCCAGAGGAATGCAGTGTGGCGGCCCTGCAATTATCCACATTTGAGCATCTAGAAACCACAGCACTGCTCCAGTTTCACCTCATGCACAGACACATCTTACGCAGGGCTCCAGACTGCAACCTTTTTTCCCCCATCAACGGCAAACGAAAGCGGAACCGCGCTCGTTTGAGTAGCTCACACACGACACCGTTACTACACAGCGCTGGAGATCCAGTGAGAAAGAGTTTGACTTCACCACAGAATTAATAACATCGCTACTGTGAGCGCTAGTGGAAGTGTTCGGCGCAGAATTGTGTTATAGACCACAGATATCAGATCAAACAGAGCTGACGTGGAGACCAGGAGAAACACTGAGCCATGAGTGAAGATCAGGGGTTTCAGTCACAACTCACCAACATCCACCAGATCAGAAAAACACGTAACTGGTGTGCAATGTCGTCAGACGCAGCGTACGCATTTTGAATGCCGAGCAGCAGTACACTGCTTCCACAAGTTGAATACTAGGGGTGTAACGGTACACAAAACTGACGGTTCGGTACGTGCCTCGGTCGGTACAGCAGTTTTACAAAATTGCTTTTTATTTTTATTAAACAGTGTTTACTGAACACATTGTGTCTGTCCTTAAATTTATTCAATTATAATTAAAAGTTTCTTGAAGATAATGCTGTAAACTATAGGGAGCCCTTACTCACACATTACTGTAATATTAAAGGACAGAGCCCAAACTATTAGCCTAAACTCCACTGCTATTCATGTTCAGATATAATATCAACACTAATAAGATTCATATAAGGCAGTTTTTGTATTAACTTCTAAATCTAGTGCATATATAGGCTAACATAGTGAATATATAGGCTAACATATAGGCTAATATAATGAATATATAGGCTAATATAATGCATATATAGGCTACTATAATGAATATACACTCAGCTAAAGGATTATTAGGAACACCATACTAATACTGTGTTTGACCCCCTTTCGCCTTCAGAACTGCCTTAATTCTACGTGGCATTGATTCAACAAGGTGCTGAAAGCATTCTTTAGAAATGTTGGCCCATATTGATAGGATAGCATCTTGCAGTTGATGGAGATTTGTGGGATGCACATCCAGGGCTCCCTGTTCCACCACATCCCAAAGATGCTCTATTGGGTTGAGATCTGGTGACTGTGGGGGCCATTTTAGTACAGTGAACTCATTGTCATGTTCAAGAAACCAATTTGAAATGATTCGAGCTTTGTGACATGGTGCATTATCCTGCTGGAAGTAGCCATCAGAGAATGGGTACATGGTGGTCATAAAGGGATGGACATGGTCAGAAACAATGCTCAGGTAGGCCGTGGCATTTAAACGATGCCCAATTGGCACTAAGGGGCCTAAAGTGTGCCAAGAAAACATCCCCACACCATTACACCACCACCACCAGCCTGCACAGTGGTAACAAGGCATGATGGATCCATGTTCTCATTCTGTTTACGCCAAATTCTGACTCTACCATCTGAATGTCTCAACAGAAATCGAGACTCATCAGACCAGGCAACATTTTTCCAGTCTTCAACTGTCCAATTTTGGTGAGCTCGTGCAAATTGTAGCCTCTTTTTCCTATTTGTAGTGGAGATGAGTGGTACCCGTGGGGTCTTCTGCTGTTGTAGCCCATCCGCCTCAAGGTTGTGCGTGTTGTGGCTTCACAAATGCTTTGCTGCATACCTCGGTTGTAACGAGTGGTTATTTCAGTCAAAGTTGCTCTTCTATCAGCTTGAATCAGTCGGCCCATTCTCCTCTGACCTCTAGCATCAACAAGGCATTTTCACCCACAGGACTGCCGCATACTGGATGTTTTTCCTTTTCACACCATTCTTTGTAAACCCTAGAAATGGTTGTGTGTGAAAAACCCAGTAACTGAGCAGATTGTGAAATACTCAGACCGGCCCGTCTGGCACCAACAACCATGCCACGCTCAAAATTGCTTAAATCACCTTTCTTTCCCATTCTGACATTCAGTTTGGAGTTCAGGAGATTCTTGACCAGGACCACACCCCTAAATGCATTGAAGCAACTGCCATGTGATTGGTTGATTAGATAATTGCATTAATGAGAAATTGAACAGGTGTTCCTAATAATCCTTTAGGTGAGTGTATAGGCTAATATAGGTCATATATAGGCTAATCTAGTGCATATATAGTGAATATACAGGCTAATATAGTGCATATACAGGCTAACATAGTGAATATATAGGCTAATATAGGTGATATATTCAGTGAAAGAGTTGATTTCTCTGGTGAACTCACAGCTGTGGACGCTGAAGGACTCCTGAGGTAAATGTGATGCTCATTGTTCTCCAGCTGTTTTATTGCCGTCTCTCCGCCGCTGAGACACTGATTGAGCGATTACACCACATATGATGCGTTTCAGTTGTGATGTATCCTCAACACACCTTCAGATGTTCAGTCATGTTTATTCTGTGACTGTGATGATCACGTTCACTCGTCTATACGGTGATCAATCACACCACATTAAAGAGCGGCAGAACGGCATTTATCGTTTGAGTTTCCTGATAAAATGGACTGAATACTTCATATGTTCATGTGAATCGGATTGAAGTGTGTTCCGGAGTAAAACAAACCGACTGTTAACACATCGAACCGTTCGATACACACATGCACTGTACCGAATGTGGGAATACGTGTACCATATTACTGAAGGTGATCTGGTGGAAGCTAGATCATTTACTTTATAAAGTTTTAAATAATGTATATTTTTCTTATACAAACGCATTGCTTCGCTTCAGAAGTCCTTTATTATTAACCCCCTGGATCCGTGTGGAGCAGTTTTACGATGGATGGAAGCACTTCAAAAACGAAACAATTCACTGCCGTTATAAAGCTTGGAAGTGCCAGGACCTTTTTAGTATAACGGTGTTCTGTGTCTGAAAGAAGAAAGTCATACACACCTAGGATGACTAAAGGAGTAAATCATGGGTTCATTTTCATTTTTGGGTGAACTATCCCTTTAAGGTTTGCACAAATGTTAAGTGTTAAAATTAAATACAAATTATTGTATGTATTAAAATGTAAAAAATATTAGGCATCCCTACAAATTAGATTATATCCCAATAATTTAGTGTGTACAAATGTGGTTACTCCTTCACTTGAGCACAAGAGTAAAAAACAATCATTAGGAGTCTCTGCCTTTACAAATCCTGATTTGCCCCCAATTAACACAAGTAAGAATTAAGAATCAGATATGATCGTAAGAGGGTTTTACAAATGATTTACAAGCTTGACATTTTTGGCACTCTTAAAAATCTCTCAGCATGCCAATAATCAGTCTAAACCTCTTAGTCCAGTCTGGAATCTACACAACCTCAAGCATTCTGCTAACTACAGTAAGTTAATGGGACTAATTCAACTCATTCAAAAACAAACTGAGGTTTACTGGGTCTTGAGTCTATTGTATACATTGGGTCTGACATGTATTGTAAATCACCCAATACAAACAAAAAAAAAATCAGGTCTAAACAAAACTACTCTCCTAGCAGGTGACGTGAATAACACTGATGATCTCTTCATCACGGCTCCTGTTAGTGGGTGGGATATATTAGGCAGCAAGTGAACATTTTGTCCTCAGAGTTGATGTGTTAGAAGCAGGAAAAAAATGGGCAAGCGTAAGGATTTGAGCGAGTTTGACAAGGGCCAGATTGTGATGGCTAGACGACTGGGTCAGAGCATCTCCAAAACTGCAGCTCTTGTGGGGTGTTCCCGGTCTGCAGTGGTCAGGATCTATCAAAAGTGCTCCAAGGAAGGAACAGTGGTGACCCGGCCACAGGGTCATGGGCGGCCAAGGCTCATTGATGCACGTGGGGAGCGAAGGCTGGCCCGTGTGGTCCGATCAAACAGACGAGCTACTGGAGCTCAAACTGCTCAAGAAGTTAATGCTGGTTCTGATAGAAAGGTGTCAGAATACACAGAGCATCTCAGTTTGTTGCGTATGGGGTGGCATAGCCGCTGACCAGTCAGGGTGCCCATGCTGACCCCTGTCCACCGCCGAAAGCACCAACAGTGGCACGTGAGCATCAGAACTGGACCACGGAGCAATGGAAGAAGGTGGCCTGGTCTGAGGAATCACGTGTTCTTTTACATCACGTGGATGGCCGGGTGCGTGTGCGTGGCTTCCCTGGGGAACACATGGCACCAGGATGCACTATGGGAAGAAGGCGAGCCGGCGGAGGCAGTGTGATGCTTTGGGCAATGTTCTGCTGGGAAACCTTGGGTCCTGCCATCCATGTGGATGTTACTTTGACACGTACCACCTACCTAAGCATTGTTGAGACCATGTACACCCTGGTACACATTCCCATTGTTGAGACCATGTACACCCATGTACACATTCCCTGGTGGCTGTGGCTCTTCCAGCAGGATAATGCTCCTGACACAAAGCACAAATGCTTCAGGAATTTTAAGCATTTTGAGGAGCACAACAACGAGTTTGAGTAGGGATGCACCAAAATGAAAATTCTTGGCCGAAGACGAATACCGAACACGGTTTTTCTATTTATTTTGCCAATTTATTTTTCACCATTTTCACCACTATTTTGTCTTGCTTTTAAAAAAAAATATATTTTTAAATTGTAGTTTTGCAATTTAACACTGAACATTTTTATCATTCCAGCAGACATTATACAAACAAAGCACAAAATAACTTAAAATAAAAATATTTTTATTTGGCCATCTTATCTTTGGCCTATTATGCCTACAAGTTTCATAATCAAATCACTTTAAGATTTACGATTATTTAGAAATTCACAAATATTTTGCAACAAGTGTCACTTCTGAAACTTTGCAGCGTGCAGTTGGCCATTAATCCTTTTTGCAACATGAAAAACAATTATTCAATGGATTATACTGTAGACTCGAAAGCGAGCCAAGAGCGCTCCATTCACGATCACTAAACGCTGTCGCTATGCCAGTTCATCGCGATCTCACAAAGTTCAATGACACTGCTAACAATTCACAATAATTATCTTACTTCCGTCAATTCGGGTCTAACACTTTGTTTGTTCATGAGAGGTTTTGCGAGCCTGTCACCACTGCAGAAACACGTTATGGATACATTTAACGTTCTACAGACACAAATGCACTGGAGCGTTTGCCAATATATTATTACAGTATCAACTGAGGGTGCTCTTGCTTGGATTTGAGCGTGCTTAGTGTCTGCAAACGGTAGGGTTGGGTACCGAAACCCAGTTCCAATATGGCACCGGTACCTATATAACCGGTATGTAACGGACCGAATTAGAATGAAGATTTCGGTGCCACTTTAATTCAAACGTGTGACGAGCGCTGAGCACATCACAACTATTCGGTGTTTCCAACCACATCATGTTTATTGTAGTTTTCAGGCATTTAAATGCACACAAGTACTAGCAAAAACACACACTGATGTCTATGGAAGCGGCAATAATAATCCTTTCAGACAGGTATAATTTGCCTACGCGTCTTATCTATATCAAATACACATTATATAGTTAACGCTATGGTTTACTCTGTTCTTCTCCCAGTTCACCGGTCACGTGACAACATGAGACGTGATGCAAATCCGACAGATCCGATTCTCTGAGGCGCAAACTAACATGGCGGCGCCCATCGCGCATTATAGATCAACTAACACACATTCACTTACACATATTTGAAAATCTGAATATCAGATAGTTCATGACATAGTTAGTGTGTGTGTATTTTGAATAAAAAAGGAAAAACCCAGAATAAAACCGATAGCCTACATCTGTGATACAGCGCTATTGTGGCTGCTGTGTGTCATGTGAGAAGCGACGCGTCGCCATGGAAACAATAAGACGACGCGTTCTAAAATAATTAGCCAGAGAATATGGTCATATTTCTGAAAATAATGCTGAACCTTGAAGATGGTTTGTAGCAGACCAAGAACACAGACTAGTTTGCTGTTATTAGTGTTAAATTAGGCCTGTTGTAGTTGGGTTAGGGTTCACTGTGAATTTGTGGTTTTGTATTTAGTTATATATTTAAGTATACTTTAAAGTTAATAAAATTGTTCAAGTTAAAGAATTTATGAAAAAAAAATTTCAATAAAAAGCAATTCTTTATTGTCATCCGCCATCGTTTTGTGGCTCTTTTTTAATTGAAAGTATCGGTTCAGGCACCGGTATCGTAAAAAAAACCAAACGATACCCAACCCTAGTAAACGGCCATGTTTGTGTTCATCCTGGACACTTTATGCTTCCACACGTCCGTCATGTTTGCTGCATTTAGAAGCGTGCGCCTCTCTCTCTCACACACGTGCTGGTTGCTATATTTGATCGCGTCATCAAAAACGTCATTGTTCGAGTAAATGTATTCTGTCTATTCACTTATTCAGCCGAACACCGAAAGTGCAACTATTTTCAGCCGAATAATCCCTGAGTTTGAGGTGTTGACTCGGCCTCCAAATTCCCCAGATCTCAATCCAATCGAGCATCTGTGGGATGAGCTGAACAAACAAGTCCGATCCATGGAGGCTCCACCTCGCAACTTACAGGACTTAAAGGATCTGCTGCTAACATCTTGGTGCCAGATACCACAGCACACCTTCAGGGGTCTAGTGGAGTCCATGCCTCGTCGGGTCAGGGGGAGCAACACAATATTATGTTCTGCGTACATTTGGGCTAACTAGACTCTAAATGGCAATATCTAGGCTACGGCTGGGCCGATAAACGATATATCGAATCGCGATAAAATTCATTTTGATAACGATGATAAGCTCTGGACATTTTTACTCTATATGGATTAACGTAACAACCAATCACACGACAACAGCCAGTCCGTGTGCCGCTGTTAGCTTGCACGTCAAAGCACACGCTCTACTGGCAAATAAAACGACACAAGGAGGAAAAAAAAAAATAGCTGAAAGTGAAACTAACCTTGCGCTATCATCAAAAGAGGATGAAATTGTTGATAAAAAGCAGCACGAATTTAGTTACTCATTTGAGCCGCGTCACACAGACCACTTATCCGCTCGGGTCAAAGTCCAAACGGCCGCGCAGCGTGAGCTCACTGGAGCAGGTCCGGTTACTCGGATCGGTATACATGTATATGATGCTATGGAAGACCAGTTCAGTTTAATAAAACTTCATACCATTAAAAAAAAAAAAGGAGGTGGTTACAATTTTTACACGTCTGTGTTTTTGTTAATGAACATAAAATTTACATCTGCATCCTCCTAACTCAAGCTACTGTCAAATGTGCATTTCTAAGACAAAACCTGTAATATTATTAATACTTTAGCCTGCACTGCAAACTGTGCCGAAGATATCTGCCACACTAACCCGTTTCCTGACTAGATACAGCATCACCCGTTAGCACATGCAGAAACTAATTACAATCTTAGAAGAAATAATGCATTACAGGAAAAAATTACTGGAAAAGTGTAAGGAAATGACAATAAAGAACATTAACATTCTGGTTTCTACAAACCCGATTCCAAAAAAGTTGGGACGCTGTACAAATTGTGAATAAAACAGGAATGCAATAAATTTACAAATCTCATAAACTTATATTTTATTCACAATAGAATATAGATAACATATCAAATGTTGAAAGTGAGACACTTTGAAATGTCATGCCAAATATTGGCTCATTTTGGATTTCATGAGAGCTACACATTCCAAAAAAGTTGGGACAGGGAGCAATAAGAGGCCGGAAAAGTTAAATGTGCATATAAGGAACAGCTGGAGGACCAATCTGCAACTTATTAGGTCAATTGGCAACATGATTGGGTATAAAAAGAGCCTCTCAGAGTGGCAGTGTCTCTCAGAAGTCAAGATGGGCAGAGGATCACCAATTCCCCCAATGCTGCGGCCAAACATACTGGAGCAATATCAGAAAGGAGTTTCTCAGAGAAACACTGCAAAGAGTTTGAAGTTCTCATCATCTACAGTGCATAATATCATCCAAAGATTCAGAGAATCTGGAACAATCTCTGTGCGTAAGGGTCAAGGCCGGAAAACCATACTGGATGCCCGTGATCTCCGGCCCTTAGACGGCACTGCATCACATACAGGAATGCTACTGTAATGGAAATCACAACATGGGCTCAGGAATACGTGCATGTGCAGTGTGAACAAGGAGTGCGTGTGGCATGGGCAGCTTACACATCTGGAAAGGCACCATCAATGCTGAAAGGGATATCCAAGTTCTAGAACAACATATGCTCCCATCCAGACGTCGTCTCTTTCAGGGAAGACCTTGCATTTTCCAACATGACAATGCCAGACCACATACTGCATCAATTACAACATCATGGCTGTGTAGAAGAAGGATCCGGGGACTGAAATGGCCAGCCTGCAGTCCAGATCTTTCACCATAGAAAACATTTGAGCATCATAAAGAGGAAGATGCCACAAAGAAGACCTAAGACAGTTGAGCAACTAGAAGCCTGTATTAGACAAGAATGGGACAACATTCCTATTCCTAAACTTGAGCAGCTTGTCTCCTCCGTCCCCAGACGTTTGCAGACTGTTAGAAAAAGAAGAGGGGATGCCACACAGTGGGAAACATGGCCTTGTCCCAACTTTTTTGAGATGCGTTGATGCCATGAAATTTAAAATCAACTTATTTTTCTCTTAAAATGATAAATTTTCTCAGTTTAAACATTTGATATGTCATCTATGTTGCATTCTGAATAAAATATTGAAATTGGAAACTTCACATCATTACGGTCAGTTTTTATTCACAGTTTGTACAGTCACAACTTTTTTTGAATCGGGTTTGTACAACTTTCACTTAAGAGCCAATATCTGCCTTTAAATTTGAAAGAAAGAAATATTTGACATTTATCAAAATAATTATCGATAGATTTGAAACGTTTTTAAGTCGCGATAACTTTTTGGCCAAATCGCCCAGCCCTAATCTAAGCTAATGTGATTCTCATAATGAAAACCAGAATCACTGAAACCACACACTGAAGTGAAAATGGCTGTTTTCCAGGAGCATAGCCATCAAAATAAGCAGCCAATCCCGAGCTAGTCAAGTTTACCTTCGGGAAACAGACGGAGAGATTGGTAAAACATGCTCAACAGTCACTGGTTTGCCCTTTCTCTTGCTTAATTGCGCTCAGACGAAATCGCTTGGCTTTAACAGGCGGTGGGCAGACGTCCAGACAGTTGCACTCGGTCCATTAATCCTGATGTGTTTTGCAAACAAACGGCTCAGATGACCTGCTGATATTACATGTCTGAGAGTTTGGCTGTCAGGTCATTCTGGATCAATATTTTTAAAAAAGGCAAAAGCGACAGTCCCTTTTTATGCATCGTCCACCTGAGTTAGCACTGATATTGGAAAATTAAAGCTGGTTGTGCATCGGTGTAAAATAACACACATGCCCAAATCTTTCTGTGCTTGCATTGCATATCCTCGTGAAATCAGAGCAGTGTTTTCATAGCGCTGAGCTCCTACAGAGACTTGGCAAAGCACATATTGTGCCCAGTATGACTTACAAACCACCGAGCCCTGGCATCTACGCCAGTGCCGTCAAACAGCTCCGTTTTCCCATCATGTGATCCAGCTTGAGTACATTAATGCACTGCATGCAAAAGTTTATAGGGTGTTTCATTAAGTGTCTCTCACTGTGCAGTACAAGGGAGATCAATGCATCTGAAAGCCATCTGAAACAGCAAAGCAATGCCAAGGCACACTTTAAAGCACTGAGGATGCATTTTAAACCAAGCATCAGCCATTTGCATGCAATAAACAAGCAAATGCATGCCATGGCACAACCATACAATAATGCACAGGGATCCTTGAGTGTAAACATTTTCCATCCACATACATTACCCAGACATTTGATATAACAAGCACTTATTTAAAGCATCAGGCATCGATTAGAAGACAGAACATATGGCTTGACAACAAAATGCATACTTTTAAATCCAAAACAAAAAAAGGTACAATTAAGTGATTTTTTATATATATAAAAACTTGACACAACTGACACACGCACGCACACAACACGCACACAACTGGCATCTCACCTGCCCAGCTCTTTTCCGGGGATGACGTCATAGCGGTCGGTAAACGGCTCGCTCCTGATGGCGGTTCGGATCTCGCGCAGCAAACCGGAGCGGTTCTGATCGGATTCACACCGAGCACGGCCTCTGGACTCGGTCGTTCGTGGACATTCAGGAATCATAACGGCTGCTGTAAACGTCAATCTGTTTTATTTGTGTTACTTATGCCTGCGAGCCGAATCCAACAGGTGACCGTTAAACTATCGCTCACTTAATAAAACTCGCTGAATTTTGACCTAACATTTACAACATGGACGCGTGTCTAAAATATCAACTGTTGATACGTTCATCCTCGATTAAAACTCTTCCTGAGTGAGTGAAAAAGCTTGAGTTTAGGGTTCGGGCGGTGATGAGAACAGCTCTCCTCAGCTCGTTTGCCGCTTCTAGCGCGAGTCAACTCAACTGACGCCAAGCTGCTCTTGGACTTCAGTTGCCGGGGCAACGGGCGTGATTGACACGCCTCTCCACCAATTACGATCAAGCACTTGCCGGTGGGCGGGAGGAGGTTTTCCTTGAATGACATTTGACCAATAAGAGATGACCAATTGATTAATTAATTAAAAATGACTCTTACAGATTTAAAAACTCTAATGTTGGGCTTATTTTGAGAGCACAATGAAATCGTTGAACTTTAAACACGAAGCGATATGATGTGATCTGAATTTATGTTATTTATTTAAACATACGCATTTACCGAGTTAATTTTGACGGAACAAGGACTTTTATTCTTGAATCTAATCATGCTCCCAATAATTTTTTGACTAAATTATTTTATTTTTAACCCTAGAAATATGACCCACACCTTCATTCTCAAAGAGATGATCTTTTATGAAAACCCAACACTGCTGTCCTTCAAATATGTTAATTTATTTATCTTGTATGCAAAATTCTTCATCCAAAAATGATTGTCTCCTTTAAGCCTTTCTCTCTTTTTTTGCAGGATTTAACTTTTATTTCATCCCTTAAACTTATAACAAAAAAATTGCAAAAAATGCGTATGCATTATGACGATTTATTCAAAGATATGCCTTAACCTTATTATTTTCTTGTTTGTGTCTGTAATTACATATTATGATGCATGCAAAGCCATGATATTCATGTTTTCTGTTGCTTATCATTATGATTGTTCATTGTAAGAGATACAACCTTGCTTCATTTCCCTGATCTTGTATTTAAATTCTGTAATACACTCACACTCACACTCACTCGCACTCACACGCACACACACACGCACACACTCTCACACGCACACACACACACATATACACACTCTCTCATACTCACACACTCTCTCATACTCACACACTCACTCTCACACACACACTCACTCATACACACACACTCTCTCATACACACACACACATACACACACACTCTCTCATACTCACACACACACACACACACACTCTCTCACACACACACACACACACACACACTCTCACACACACACACACACACACACACACTCTCATACTCAGACACACACACACACACACACTCTCTCTCTCACACACACACACACTTACACACACACTCACACACTCACACACACACACACACTCTCTCACACACACACACTCACTCTCACACACACACACACACACACACACACACACACACTCTCACACACACACACACTTACACACACACACACTCTCACACACACACACACTCTCTCACACACACACACTTACACACACACTCTCACACACACACACACTTACACACACTCTCACACACACACACTCACACACACTCACACACACACACACTTACACACACACACACTGTAGAGTGCTTGTTAATGATATTCTTCAAAACCAAAGCACTGGAGTGAGGCCCTCTAGTGCTCGAGCTGGAGTATTTATGAATGCATTATATTGTAACAACTCCCACACAAGTGAACATACATACAACATACAACAAAGTGATTGTTTATTGACATTTATGTACAACAATTTGGGGCAAAAGCAAAATCTGTTCATCTCGAACAGGGAATTATGCTGATATGCAGTAATTAGTATTCATAAATATTTATATTTACATTTTTCATCAACAGTTAAAACGAGTAAAGGGTTTTCATATGCATTTTCATTAATTTATATTGAACTCAAATACAAAAAGAATATAAAATACAAAACTGCCAACAAATAAAAAAATGATAAAAATGCATCATCGTTATAACATCATCAATCAACTGAGCATTGAACAACAGCAAACGGTCAGATAGTCACAATCTCGGTCAATAAGTAAAACAAGTTATGCTTGATCGAACGCGTTTGGACGGAGCCGTCAGGAACACTTCATGACAATAAATGCAGTGATACACACTGTCATAAGAGCCGTGCATGCATTCACACTCCCGACATGATGCTTGTGATTATCAGAGAGGTCGTGTCCAACAACAATGCAAATTAAAGCACATAACAGCACCATTGCATACATATTAATAAAGAAAGGTTTGAGTTGCCTGTATTTATCATCTGTAATTTGATAAATATGACTCAAAGTCTGTTTGTATTTAGTTTTACAGTTACAACTATGATGGACAAACCAACTCATGTTTGCATGACTCATCAATAAATTATACAAATGCATCATTTTTGTTTTATAATATAAAGATAAACCCTGTAATATACAAGGTGGGGTCTTAATAAATTTGTCATAAATTATGCCAAGAATTTAAGAGAAATATAGTGAATGAATCAGTGCCATTATGATATGAAGCTCATCCCTGGGCCCTAAAAAAAGATTTGGCTTTAAAGGATCAGTTCACTTTAAAATGAACATTTCCTGATCATTTCCTCACCTCCATCTCATCCAAGATTCGTGTCTTTCTTTCTTCAGTGGAAAAGAAATGAGGAACACATTCCAGGATTTTTCTCCTCATAATGGACTTCAATGGGAACCAACGGCTGAAGATCCAGATCAGTGCAGTTTCAGAGGAAGGGCTTCAGAGGCTCTGACCGATCCCAGAGGAATAGGGTCTGATCCAGACAAACCATCGGACATTTACAACACAAATAAACATTTATATACTTTTTAACTTCTGTGTTCTGCTTCTTCACGGTGTATGACGTCATCACGTCGGAAAGGTCACATGACGCAGGTGGAAGTCCCGACCCAGTGCCGAAAAACTCTCATGTTCTCCTCCAACTTTAAAATCGTCCGGCATCGTTGTTTCACCTTTATTTGTGTAAAGGCCGTTTGATTTAGTCTTTGACGTTCGTTTCAACACTGGGTCGGGACTTCCACCTGCGACCTTTCCGACGTGACGACGTCATACACCGTGAAGAAGAGCACCGAAGTCAAAAAGTATATAAATGTTTATTTGTGTTGTAAATGTCCGATGGTTTGTCTGGATCAGACCCTATTCCTCTGGGATCGGTCAGAGCCTCTGAAGCCCTTCCTCTGAAACTGCACTGATCTGGATCTTCAGCCGTTGGTTCCCATTGAAGTCCATTATGAGGAGAAAAATCCTGGAATGTGTTCCTCATTTCTTTTCCACTGAAGAAAGAAAGACACGAATCTTGGATGAGATGGAGGTGAGGAAATGATCAGGAAATGTTCATCTTAAAGTGAACTGATCCTTTAAGAAGCATTATTTGAACAATTAGAGAGTTGTTTCTAACGTGGCCCACACAGACAGAACGTTCTGATTAGCTTAGTGTCACTAATTTGGTTACACAATAAAGTCGCTTACATCACTGTCAGGTGAGCTTCCATGTGTGCTTCCTTACTTACAGCTTGACAACTCAGAGTGAGGAGACGAGAATCCTTTATTAATGACGTGATTAAAGTAGGCATACTATATTCTCGTATACTCTGCAGTGTGTGTGCAAAAACAGTTTAGGAATTATAAGAACGCAAATAATTTGCTGTGGTTAGGAATAAAAATAATTTGTGTTTGGTCAGTGGCTGTGTTCAGAATAGCATACAACTCATACTATTTACACAGCATCCATAACGTGCACATCGGTATGCCTACATACAATACACAGATGCAATGCACATTATATATCTAGAGCACACTGTGTGGAGTATTGTATCCCATAATGCAATGCGCCAGTCCAGAACAAAAGGACTCTTCATTTTCACACATTTAACTATTTCTGATATGATAACACATGCTAAATTATTAAACATGCAATGTAATGATGTGTGAGAACAACACTGCATATTACTGCGCTTTGAAGTGTTTATATGTTGTATATTGTGTAATGTTCCATACTGACAGTATATAATGTGCAGTATTTCATAAGCAATATGGTATACACTTTATTTTAAGGTGTCGTTGCTACTGTGTAATTATATATTTAAGTAGAGTAATATTAAAGGAAACATATTACGTCCCTTTTCACAAGATGTAATATAAATCTCTGGTGTCCTCAGAATGTGTGTGTGAAGTTTCAGCTCAAAATACCCTCAGATCATTTATTAGAGCTTGTCAAATTTGTCCTTATTTGTGTGTGAGCAAAAACGCACTGTTTGTGTATGTCCCTTTAAATGCAAATGAGCTGCTGCTCCCCGGCCCCTTCCAGAAGAGGGCGAGTCCTTCACATGAGCTTCAGATACTCCATCAACAACAAAACAGGCCAATCTCACTCAGACAAATGTCAGGAATAAGCAGTTGTGGATCAGCCGTACATGTTTGAGCCGGAGTCGACACAGATGAGAGACTCCACACTTTTAGACTGAACGCTCAGTGGATCATTTATGTAACGCTAGTTGTTGTGGAGTTACGCTGATTCAACTCATCGACTAGCATGTGCCGTCATGTTAATCTATAAATTGTTGTATCAGTGCTCGTGTGGGAACGTAACGCGTCCGTCACCCGACTATACAATGCATAATAAATGTATGTTTATGAATTACGCAGACGGTGAGTGTTTTCAGGATCAAACTAACGCCACAGCTCTAGTCTCTGTGAATACAGTCAGAGACGATGCTAACTTTAGCCATATTAGCCGTACAGCGTTCAAAGTGTGATTTGCTCAAATATATCACATGTTCCCGTCATTCATCGGCACATTTCCTTCATAAATGAACTTCACCCACGGTGTCCTCAGTGGCTCTGATGCCGGAGTCTATGAGACTCGTGTGTTCGCTGGTTCATCAGAACATTAGTGATGTTTGTGGCGCACACATTGTGATACTCGAGCGCTGATACAGCGAGGAAACAGAAGTGCCGTCTCTGTGCTTCTCACTCAGGGGCGTGTCTATGCTAAAGGGCCAATCAGCAACAGTCATGGGCCGGGCTTCCCTACTCTTACGCAGGAGTAGAGGGAAATATGAGAGATTGATAATGATTATAATATTATTATAATAAAGTATTGGGTGGATTTGTACCATTATAGGCTGGTTGTTTACACACATCTGTGTTCAAACATAATTGCATAATAGGTCCCCTTTAATTAACAACATGTACTTACTATAGAGGATTAGGATTTGTTTTAGGGTTAGCTGCATGTAATTATGAATAATTTAATGTTGTTTACATATGTAACAAGGACACTGTAAAATAAAGTGTTACCGCAATATGTTAGTATTCCATTTCAAACACAGCCAAGCACTGAAAATCCCAGTTCACCACATTTTAAGGGAATAGCCAATCAGAACGGAGATGCACTGATGCCTAACCAATAGAATGACAAGGAGGATGTGAGTCAGGCTGAGCTCGGTTTTCACTATTGCATACATGTGGCTTTCAACCCGCAAATACAGAAAAGTACTACGCATCTTATATTTTAGAGCAGAAACATGCTATTTCAAGTCATTAAACAAAATGCCCAGATATAGTTTTAAAAAAATCTCTAAAAAGTCTCTGAGTTATTGAAAATGTATTTACAGCAATAAAAAAAAAAAAAATCTCAACTTCACTCCAGACCAAAGGTGCTGGTCTCCTCCACAGCGGTTAGAAGCTTCTCGTACAGCATAGTGTACGACGGATAGGGAGGCAGATCCAGGCGGTTGAAGCATGTGTGAGCCCTGCAGGAGACAAAGACACAGGGGTCAAAGGTCAAGAGGGAGATTCCATCCTAGCCTCTGAGTAAACAGGCGACATAAACACTACATTTCTGTGAGCTGCCTTGCTGTTAAGGACACACTTTCCCCATCTCCATACCGGCATGTGAAATTCTGTATCTGAGTGAGGCATCTGTATCCGCTCCATCACATTGCCTTTATTTAGCTTTGGCTGACGCTGTACACACACAATGACAAACTCCAAGCCGTTCTTACCCTGACAGAGAAATATGAGCCTGTACTTTAGTGCTGACGGCGCCAGGCTTTGATCCGCAGTCCCTTCTGTTTGCCAGACGAACCGGGTGAAATGAATTTCAAGGTGAAACACTGAATGCAAATCAAGCCTGAGTAAGCTTTGGAGTCTAACAGTTGGTTTTCAGGATGACACTTTGTCATCTCAGATAGCTTTATTTACAAGTATAAACAGTATGAGAAGGCTGAAAGGGGGTTTCCTTTGCTGCTGTGATTGAATTGCACATGGTAGGTAAACAAAACATTAAGCTTATAGACGACCACACAAAGAACTGTTGGTGAAAGCACTAAAACATCCTGTGCTTTTCAATTCATTTGCATCTATTCACATGAGAAAGAAATATGACAAATCAAATATAAATGTAAATGTAAGGATCTAAAAACACTGCTTAAATCAATTTTTGTTATAAAATTACATACAACATTCTTTCCATGAAATGTACTGTAAGCTATGAGGAATATGAGATGTGTAATGGCAAAAAATCCTTTGGTTTTTAATATTCCCTTTCTGCCTTTCTGTGTATCATCTCTAATCTAACACATATGCTAGTCGTCTATATGGTAATGCACTCTGAAAAGTTGACAAAACAAACTTTTAGCAAAATATGCACTTGTATAATCTTCTCAACGGACCAAAAAAATCATAACATCATCTTTAAAGAGGCATATACACATTTTTAGGATAGGATTATGGTTTAGGTTAGGATTATGATTTTACTACGGTAGTACTACAGAACACTGAATGAATATTAGCATGTTTGCTTTTGGGTAGCATTTGGACCCAGAAATGGCGATACATGTCATGTCAGACTTAACAATCAGTATCTCATGCAGTGTACCTTGGCAGAGAGGTAACCTTTCCCCACTTCTCAATGCAGAAGCGCCGGAGGCCGTTGCTCCCACGCAGTGCTGCGAAACCCTCGTAGGGGACGCTGGAAGTCCCCGTCACAAACTGCAGCAGGCGCAACCTCTGTTCATTATTGAAGCGCTCCACCGCGGCCCAGAACCAACGCATCACAATGTGCCCATCATGGTAACCTGGAGGTTGACAGAGATACCAGTGAAGTTAAAGGTGAAGTATGTAGTTTTGCAACACTAGTGGCTCCTAGTAGAATTGCATAAATAAAGCATATTTCCTTCCCCAGCTCAAACAATACAAACACAGCTCTTACAGGTGCTTGTGAAGGCATGTCTCAACAGGTAAAAGTAGGCTACTTTCAATAAAAGGTCTAACATATTATGAGTAACAACTGAGTAACTAACACTCTGTCTTGCTTATAATAAACCCAACCAATGTATCTGCATCAGGCACATCAAAGTAAATTTTAACTGAAATATTTGTCTTTCTGAACAGGTGCATGATGATCTTGTCTTGAACTATCCATTGTAGTGTGTTGTATCGCAATGCCTCGATTTGACATGTTCATGACCTGTTTAATCTTTGAAGCAGTAAAAATTGAAAATTGAATGCAGTGAAATTCAGCTTGCACTTCTGTAACTGAAGCTGTCTTTTCTTATGTAATGCATCAGTCAGGGTCCCTCACCGGGTAAACACCCTCTGGCTCCGCCTACTACAGTAGTCATGCCTCAAACTCTCCGCCTACTACAGTAGCCACGCCCCAATCTCTCAGCCTGCTACAGTAGCCACGCCCCAATCTCTCCACCTGCTACAGTAGCCACGCCCCAATCTCTCCACCTGCTACAGTAGCCACGCCCCAATCTCTCAACCTGCTACAGTAGCCACGCCCCAATCTCTCAGCCTGCTACAGTAGCCACGCCCCAATCTCTCAATCTGCTACAGTAGCCATGCCCCAATCTCTCAACCTGCTACAGTAGCCACGCCCCAATCTCTCAGCCTGCTACAGTAGCCACGCCCCAATCTCTCAGCCTGCTACAGCAGCCACGCCCCAATCTCTCCACCTGCTACAGTAGCCACGCCCCAATCTCTCAACCTGCTACAGTAGCCACGCCCCAATCTCTCAGCCTGCTACAGTAGCCACGCCCCAATCTCTCCACCTGCTACAGTAGCCACGCCCCAATCTCTCAACCTGCTACAGTAGCCATGCCCCAATTTTATATTTTAACAAAAAAATCCTACATACTTCAGATTTAAACACCAATAGGTGGATGTCCAGTGCACTATAAAGTTTTGTCCAAAATCTAGCAGTTACTATAGGGTCACTTTAGATTTCGGACACAGCCCTAGTGATCCTGAAGACCTTGATTAGCTGGTACAGGTCTGTTTAATTAATGCTGGAGCTATTGATAGCATTTTGCTGAGCTAATCATGGCACTATAAAAAGCATTATTATAAATAGCACACACAAATATTGGGTAAAGTAGTCCTAGTGTGGCCTTTCTCAATACTGAATGAATGTAGTCATTCATAGTCTTGAACAATTTTGTCTTTGCTGAGCTTGCATTCTGGGAGCAACTTCTCCATAAAGAAACTAACTCAGAATTAGCTTGAAACAATCTCATTTAAATGAGGTAAAGTATACCTCACTAAAGGTGGCCCACTAAAGAGGCCCTTCAGGGTCTCCATCTGAATGTGCATAGGCTGTGCAGGAAAAGTCAACAGAGTTTCAAGTGAGGTCATCTCGACACTGTGAAACCACAACACCGCAGGGTCATATGAAATTCTACAGGGCTCACCCGTTATGCTTTCAATGTCAACAGCTCTGTTCTAAGTAATGAACTGCAATCTAAACAGATGGGATACTTGTTTTGGCATTTGCGGTGGGGTAAAATACTATTGACCCTCCATAGTAATTCACAGCAGAGGGCCTGA
This sequence comes from Paracanthobrama guichenoti, assembly GCA_018749465.1. NCBI lineage: Eukaryota > Metazoa > Chordata > Actinopteri > Cypriniformes > Gobionidae > Paracanthobrama > Paracanthobrama guichenoti. The sequence goes on along the minus strand of CM031966.1, from coordinate 4,607,586 downwards.
AAGAAAAGTGAAACCACTTCACATGGAACAAATGGTAAACCTGAGCAATCAAGCATCTAATCACTAATGAGGACCATGTGAATATTTTTCTCCAGTAATTAATGATTTATGGGTAGTTTTGAACACTTTTGGAGATATATCGACAATATTACCAACTGTTGACAGTAGTTCCCATGTCATTTTGTGAATTTTTAAAGCCACAGTAGGCATCCGCTCACCTCCTCTATATTCTGTGTTGGATCTCCAGTCGTTCAAATCGATCTCTGCCGTTCCGGCAATGACCAACTCCAGCTCACGAGCATCGAACACTGAAACCAGACGGGAGTCTACGACCTGCATTGTTAAAAGGAACATCTAACATTCAAAGCATCTGAATATGTTTAGTAAATAATCGTTTCACCTTTGTCTAGATTGGCTACTATTAAAGCTGACGTACCTCATAGAAACCTCTTACAAGGGCTTCGGTCTGCTGCATAACCCCCCTCTCCACCCTCCATCTGGCCATACGCTCAATGTATTCCTTCTTGTTCTTCTCTGTCACTTGGATGTTGGAGCCCCCCGACTTCAGTTCCCTTTCCGTCACCTGTCAAACAACATAAAAAAGTTTTGCTGCAGTAGAAATAATGTTTATAATTCAAAGTATTAGTGACATGGCAGGTTAAAAAGCATGGATGCACCCTCAGCCACCTATTTGTTCTAAAGGTGAAGTGATTAATATAAGTACGCCAAGGTTGTCCAAACCTGCTTCTACAGGGACAGTGTCCTGCAGAGTTTAGCTCCAATTTGCCCTAACACTGGAAATGTCTAGTGATCTTGAAAATCTTGATTAGGTGGTTCAGATGTGTTTAATATGGGTTAGACCTAAACAGTGGCCCTCTAGGAGCAAGAATGAACACCCCTGAAGTACTTCTTAAGTAACTGAAGTAACAAGTTGATCTACCAAAGAGTATAAACCAGTGTTTCTGGAGCCCCCACTGGGGTTGAGAAACACTGGTGTAAACAGTGTGGTTTGGTTTGGTTAGTGACCCCGACGTGCCACCTTTTACAACTTTAGTACAATGTGGAAAACTGGTAATCAGGTTTGGTTTGCTGTAGGTAATGAAAAGCGAGACTCTGAAAGCGAGGCTCAACTCTCAAGTTCCTTCAGTACTGATCGATAACCATTATGATTGTAGGCATTTTGGAAAACCTGGTGCTTCAAAAACAGACTGAATTATCCAGCACCTGTCCAAAGACCTCCTCATTGACTGTAAACGTTAGATCCAGGATGTCAGTGATATCGTTGTCCTTCATCCATTGTAAGCTCTGGTGGAACTCTTCATCAAGGTATTCCAAATCAGTCAAATCTGTCACTCTATGGACCATAAAACAGACATCCAATCAAACGTCATCATTCTAAACTCTGCTTAAGGCTGGAATACATGACACCGCCCAGATTCTTGCCCTGATTTACAGTCTGGACAAGTTGAGTCTAGTTGCCCGAAAATCAGAGCCAGTCTACATATTTGAGCTGATATATTTCTAAGGCTACCCTCTAATAGAAAAATAGATAAACAGCTGACGCTGTTCACGTGAGCACCACGTCGCATGTGTGTTATTCTGATGCAGGAACTGGCCAATAATGAGCTGGCATTTTGACGTAGAACCCGGAAGCG